>JAJIBD010005688.1:0-85000 GCA_021461705.1 Cryptotis parvus | reverse complement strand
GCGCACACATGCACATACATGCACACACACGCACACGCACACGCACACACACACACACACGCACACACGCACACCCCTCGCCCTCAAGATTGCCGGCCCTGGCCTAGTGGGAGCTGTTTGTGGGTTCATTTTCCTGGTGGCCGGGTCTGAAAATTGACATCCGATAAGATGCTGGGCATGTGTTTCCTCCTGATAATTTCCTGCTTCCCCTTCCTGCTGGCTCTGCGTGTACGGACGAAGGAGGAGGAAGCAGCCCCGGGGCCTCCTGGGCGCGTCTCCACACCCTGCCCGCAGGGGCGCTTTCCGGGACCCGCGCTGGAGCGGAGAAGGCACCTCCGCAAGCCGCTTGTACAGGGCTGGGCTTCCAGGGAGTTTGGAGAAATGAAAGAATTGGAATCCAGCTCTCCTCGTTAGCCACACTATCTTTTTTTAATTTTTTCTTGTGTGTGTGTGGCGGGGGGCGGGGGGAGCCTGTTGTCACACACGGTGATGCGCAGGGGTTGCTCATGGCTCTGCATTCAGGAATCACTCCTGGCCGTGATGGGGCACCGGACGGGATGCCAGGATTGAACCCGGGTCGGCTGTGTGCAAGTAAACGCCCTCCCGCTGGGCTGCCCACGGTCTTTACATACATTTCCGTTAAAAACAAACAAGACATGGGGCCGGAGCAATAGCCCAGCGGGTAGGGCGTTTGCTTTGCACGGGGCCGGCCTGTGCCGGCCCGGTAAGATCCCCGGCATCCCATATGGTCCCCCGAGCACCACCAGGAGTAATTCCTGAGTGCAGAGCCAGGAGTAACCCCTGAGCATTAACGGTGTGACCCAAAAAACAAAAAAAAAAAAAAACAAGACAGGGGCTGGAGTGATAGCCCAGCGGGTAGGGGCGTTTGCCTTGCACGCGGCCAGCCGGTGCTGGCCCCGTTCGATCCCCGGCGTCCCATGTGGTCCCCGAGCACCGCCAGGAGTAATTCCTGAGTGCAGAGCCAGGAGTAACCCCTGAGCATTGCTGGGTGTGACCCAAAAAAAGCAAAAAAAAAAAAAAGACAGAACGCAAACCCTCATTTTAATAAATCAAAAGCGATTTTTACTTAGATTTGCAGGTTCTCCGCAGGTGTTTGAGCACCTCAGAGTTGTTTATTCTCCCTTCATCTCTCTTTTCTTTCCTCTTTTTTATTTTTAATGGGGGTGTCACACTCAGCTGTGCTCAGGGGTTTCCCCTCGACTTAGGGGCTGGGATGGAGGGGTGCACCCCAGCTCTCAGAGTTGATTTTTCACCTCTTGGAATGCCAGAGTGGGGGGAGGCTCCTCCGAGAGCCTAACTCAGATCTTCCTCTCCTGAACCCTCTTCTGCTACACACCCAATGTACATCAGTTTTTCTTTTTTTCCTTAAGAAAGTCTCAGGAATCCCGAAACTTGGGGGCCGTAAGGAAAACGTCGGACTTGCCTTTCAAGTAACAGAATGACAAAGTGCACCTGTGGCAGAAATTCAGGATTCCTGTTCCTCTGGGGGCCTTGCTCCCCTAAGACACGGCATCACATGTAGGCTCCCCCACCCTTAATTCAAAGACCTTGGTGCCTCTTCTGAGACCCCTTGGTTGGCTGATGGGACTTTAGATCCCTTTTCCTGAAATGTTCCGCCAGGAAGCTCAGTCAGGAGATACGCCCAGGTCACCCCATTCTGGGAGGTCTCTCGGAAACTCCCACAGACCTGGGGCTCTTCTCTTGCCCTCTGGGGCCCCTGTTCCCAGGCAGCCAAGCCGGCTGCTGGGGCGCTTGGCCTCGCTGTGGCTGGCAGGTTGGGTGCGGGCAGTCGCCACCTTCCTGTTCTGCTCTGTCCCCAGTCCCCATCATCCCAAGTTACTTATACAGCATCAGGCACGAGAAGAATGCCACGGAAGTGCAGACCCCCGGCCCGTGCTCCAGGCCGCCACGGCGGGAAGCTTCCAGAACATCTTCTCCTACTACGACAACTCCGTCATGGTGACAGGGAACGGCACCCGAAGCCGTCCAGGCGGGCTGCCGCCCAGGGCCACCACCCAGCACATGGTCACCAACAGATCCTCTGCTCCTTCTGACTGCCCCAGCGAAGACAAAGACCTCCTGAATGAAAATGTGCAAGTCGGCCTGTTGTTCGCTTCCAAAAGCCACCGTCCAGCTGCTCACCAACCCCTTCATCGGGCTTCTGACCAACAGGTAGGTGGATTGTGGGGTTTTAGTCAAAGGCTCTTGCAATTACTCGGTTCCAAACTCACTATCCCTGAGTGTCTGGGCTCGTCATCCATTTTATAGAGCCTGGTTCTGGAGAAACGGGCGGGAGCTCGGGGAACATGCCCCTCTGCCCTGCGGCCCTTAACCATTTCTGGTTGTCTCTACTTTCACGGTCACGTGCCCTTCTGGTCGGACTGGAGGGGTCAGGTCGCTGCCCTTGTGCCCCTGATCACAAGTCCTGTCAGCCACTGCCTGTAGGGCTGGTGAGGCAAAGGTGGGAGTGGGCAGCGGGTGGGGAAGGCGTGTCCTGCTAGCAGAGCTGTGCCCTTCTCCAGCCCGGCCACAAGCTGGAGACTGAGGCTGGTTTCCAGGGAATTCCAGCTGCCCCCGCTAGCAGTGTCTGTACCTGGAGGCCTGGATGTTTTTCAGACCCTTGTTAGCTGGAGTAATTGTTGTGTGGCTGGTGTTCACATGCCCCCAGCAAGCATCCATACATTCATTATTTCTCTCTCCCTTCCTTCCTTCCTTCCTTCCTTCCTTCCTTCCTTCCTTCCTTCCTTCCTTCCTTCCTTCCTTCCTTCCTTCCTTCCTTCCTTCCTTCCTTCCTTCCTTCCTTCCTCCTTCCTTCCTTCCTTCCTTCCTTCCGTCCTTCATTCTGTCCCTCTCCTTCCTTCCTTCCCTCCCTCCTCCTCCCTCCCTTCCTTCCTTTCTTCCTTCCTTCCTTCCTTCCTTCCTTCCTTTCTTCCTTCCTTCCTTCTTTCCTTCCTTCCTCCCTCCTTCCTTCCTTTCTTCCTTCCTTCCGTCCCTCTCTTCCTTCCGTCCCTCTCTTCCTTCCTTCCTTCCTTCCTTCCTTCCTTCCTCCCTCCTCCCTCCTTCCTTCCTTCCTTCCTTCCTTCCTTCCTTCCTTCCTTCCTTCCGTCCCTCTCTTCCTTCCGTCCCTCTCGTCCTTCCGTCCCTCTCTTCCTTCCTTCCTTTCCTCCCTCCCTCCCTCCTTCCCTCCCTCCCCCCCTCCCCTTCCTCCCTCCCTCCCTCCCTCCCTTCCTTCCTTCCTTCCTTCCTTCTTTCCTTCCTTCCTCCCTCCCTCCCTCCCTCCCTCCCTCCTTCCCTCCCTCCCTTCCTTCCTTCCTGGCTGCTCTCAGCCGGGTGCTGGGGCAGGGGTCACCCATGGTGGTACTCAGGGGCTCTGTGTTCCAGGGATCAGACTCAATCTTGTACATGCAAATTGTGAACCACATCCCTGAGCTGGCTGTTTCCGTCTCGCTCAGGGAGCCCGGCTCTGCCTGGATTGGCTGAGGTGGGGTCTGGGCCCCTTGCTGCGGAGAGGAGGAGAGACAGCTGCTGAGAGGGAGCTGTTGGGAAGCAGTGGGGCGGGGCGGGGGTCTGGAGGCTGCCCTAGGAACATGGTGGCCCTGAGGCAGAAACACAAACATGAGGGCGGAGTGATAGCCCAGCGGGTAGGACGTTTGCCTTGCATGCGGCCGGCCTAAGCTGGCCTGGGTTCGATCCCGGCATCCCATATGGTCCCCCTGTGCACCGCCAGGAGTAATTCCTGAGTGCAGAGCCAGGAGTAAGCCCTGAGCATCGCCAGGTGCGACCCAAAAAAAAAAAAAAAAAAAAAAAAGAAACACAAACATGGTTGGAGGGTCCTGAGTCCTTGGGAGCCTTGCTGGGAGCCTGACCCAGGCCAGCTAGAAAGGAAAGAGAATGGGGGAGGTGGTGCTAGGGACCCCAAGTGCTCTCATCAGAGGATTGAGGTTTCGTTGGGCCCCAGGGAGCCAAGCACCCTGGTTTTCTGGGTGCAGCGGGACTAGGGTTCAGCCAAAGGAACGTGAGCAGGGCTACATAAATTATGGGGAAGACTTTGGGGGATGGCTGGGGTTGAGCTAGGGGAATCCCATCACCTGGGGACCTGTCACCCCGTGCACCCCTGTTGGAGCCCGCCGCAGCACAGTTCGAATGTGCAGAGCTCAACTTTCTGGGTTGGTCAGCACTGATTCAAGTTAACAATCACAATCCTCCCGACCTCTAGTCCTGCCATGGCACTCCCGGCGGGCCTCAAGGAATGTTCCAAGGGGGCCACAGGGGAAAGTGGCATAAGTGGGGGGAGAAGTGCAGCCCCAGAGCAGGGGAGCGTAGGAAGGAAACAAGGAGGAAGGGGCCAGGTCAGAAATGCTCCGCCAGCCTGTGTCCAGACACGTCTCGAAGGCTGTGCCGTACAATACGTAAAGTACATAAAAACAGACTCGGAGCAGGGATGATTGTAACAAGGATTGTAACCTCACAGGGTGACGTACAAGGATTGGCATGAGACCCTACACAAGATTTCCAAGCACACACAAATTGTACACACACATATTGTACAAAGGATGACGTACAATCCTTGTAACAAGGATTGTAACAAGGATTGTAAGCTTATGGGGTCAGAGATGCTCTGTTCTAGCAAGACTGAGTTGTGAAACACATCTGTGTAATTACAGTAAAGGGCTTAGGGCTTGTGTGAGGAGAAGGCAAACAACTCAGATATTATCTGAGAAAATTGAAGGCATTATTGTAATGGTGATACCTTGTCAGTCACTTGGGTCCCAGTATTCCTGGCTGTATGGTGAGAGCCGTAGAAACGCAACCGGGAAGATGAAACAATTTCCCGTAGGTGAATGACCAATGGACAACTCTTGAACACCCCCTTCTTGGGGGCTCTTACCCCTGGGTGGAGAAGCAGCAGAATCCCAAGAGGCTTTTCTTTCCCCTCTTAAAAACCTCTAAGTTTTCACGCTACAGTCACTCAAAACTCATCTTGGAGCCTCCGAAATAAATTTGCCTGCTTTGAGAAACCCGGTCTTGATTTGTGACCTGTGAAAATTCACTCCCTTTGTCCAGTGAACGGAGCACTTGGACGATCTCCATTGGACGGTTATCTAGAGTGAAATCTGAATCCCTGACTGGTCTCCTCGTTAAATTTCACAGTGAACGCTTGTCTCCTCCGCCTAGAGGGCGGCAGGCAAGCGCATGCTCGTGTTGGTGCAGGTGCCCAATGCGCCCACTCTGGACCTTCAGAAACGGTCAAGTCGTCCCTTTCTACTATTTTCCAAGCTCTGTAAACATACATTTGGAACCTGGCAGCATTTCTGGGCTTTCTACCGCTCTGCGCAGAGAAGCGATAAATTCGTCCCCGTTCCCCCTACAGAATCTTCCCCTGTGAGCCCCGGCAAACAGTCTTTTGATGTAATTTGTGCCAATCACGTCCTCAATTACCGACAAGCTGTGTGACTCACAGTTTCTTCATTGTAAACAAGTGTGTTTTAGAAAACAGCATGTTACAGTTGATTTATATGTTTCTCATCAAAGCATAGTTAAAAAAACTCTGGCACTGGAGGGTTATGTGCGCTTGGGTAATGGAGCAGCATTTACAGTTGTTTCATATTAAAAATTTATTTAAAGAGTTCTGATTAAAGAGTTATTAAAACAGAGCATCAACGCACCTCTGGCTTAGGTCCTGGCTGGCCTGTCAGTCCTGGTATGTTTTAGATGAAAGAGAGTCTGTAGTGCTCAGGTGGGGGAACCTTATGTCTCAGCAGGACGGAAGCCAGTGGCCAGCCATGGCTGGGTTGTCTTTCCTTCACGGGCTTGCTGTTACCCACAGCTGACTCGCCAATATCCAGTCAGTCGCTGCCTTTCTTGCTTTTTCTCCTCGGGTCCTTTCAGATTGTACTACGCAGAGCTAGTAAAATTCCACGCATCAAGCTGTTTGCTATTTTTAATTTGCGTTCGAGGAATTGAATGGGAAGGAGGTGGCGGTGGGGAGTAAGCCTGCTGTGGGGGATTAGCCCAGCCCTCACCTTCCTGGCTTGGTTTCCGTCTCTTCAGCATCTCTGCTTCTAGAGAAGCATTTGTGTATACTTGGAAATCTTGTGTAGGGTCTCATGCCAAACCCTGAACAGAAAGTAACTCTTGGGAAGTGTCTGAATGCTAGTTTGGTTGTGTGTATGGAAGTGACTCCTGATTCATTTCTTTTTTTCTTCAAGCTTTTTTTTTTTTTTTGGGTCACACCTGGCGACACTCAGGGGTTATTCCTGGCAGTGCTAGGGGACCATATGGGATGCTGGGGATCGAACCCGGGTCAGCTGCGTGCAAGGCAAACGCCCTACCGGCTGTGCTATCGCTCCGGCCCCAGTTGTTGTTTGTTTGGGGACCATATCCTGTGATTCTCATGTGTTACTCCTAGTTCTGTGCTCAGGAATTACTCCTGGTAGGGCTTGGGGACCATATGGGGTGCTGGAGATGGAACCCTGCTTGGCCATGTGCAAGGGAAGCGTCATACCTGCAGTACTATCTCTCCAGCCCCCAACGGTTTCATTTATTCTTATGCTGTTTGCTTTTTTATTTTTTTTCAAACTGAAAAGGATGTGGCCAGGATAAACGGTCACCTCTCTGGCTGGTATCTCAGCCCCAAGGGGAATCTTTCTTCCTGTGCCTTGGTAGACTTCATGTCCAGCTTTAAGGCTGGGTGACTTATTTTCTGTTCCTGTGTAACTGTCAATTTCCTGGCTGCAGTTGAGTGTCAGAGGGGAGGAGGAAATTACATTAGTGTCACTTGTGTCCTTTGGCCCAGGAAGTGAATTTGGGGAGATACACAGAAAATAAATCTTCGGGCAGGTAAACAGGGAAAGCGCCTTTGGTGTCTCCTTCATTGATGAGGTTCTGAGCGTGCCAGTGTGGGCTGGTGAGGCAGTTGAGAAGCCTGGGCATATGCCTGGCATGCACGAGGCCCCGCGTTCGATCCTCAGCAATGTCGTACACCACGTCGCACTGACAGGGACAGTCCTGGAGGACCCTGGAATACCCCCGAGTGTGGCTCTGTGACCCCACCCCTTGCTTAAAGAATGTGGCTGGTGCTTAACACAGCCTGGCAGTGGCCGGTGTCTGCGGGGTGTTGGGAAAGGGTTAACCCTGGCTCTGGGGCCGAGCCTGCTGCTTCCTCCTTAGCTTGTCATTGTCTCCCTGGTCTGCTTCTTATCAAGCCAGTGTCAGTGGCTTAATTTATTGCCATAGTTACCTAGTACATGTGAAAGGCAGTTATTTTTTCCTCACAAATCTTCGCTCACATCTGCATGAGCTTCGAGGGAGGAAGCCAGAGGGCATGAAATCTCGACCACATCTCCCGTGGCTGCTCCAGCGGAGGTTGGTCTGCAGTGGGCTCTGCGAATAAGCAGTGACCTTTTCAGCTTCTCGATGGACAGGAAAAGCAGCTCGTGGGGGTGGGCTCTGCCCACCCTCTGCAGTCGGGCTGGAGGCTGGATGTGGTGTTTCTCCCCCTGGATCTATGGGGCAGAGAGGGGACACCCTCGTCCCCTCGTAGGCTAGGAAGCTGTGCCTGGCCCCCAGAACTCTGACACACCAGGGAATGGAAGGAGAATCCCCAAAGGCTGAACTGTGGGTTCGGTTTTATTACAAGAGGACTGACAATAAACGTCCTCGTGCACGGGGTGAGAGCCTCCTTCTGTTTATGGCTGCCGGCAGACTGTCTTCTCTCTTAGCAGTGAGTTGAAGTCATGAAGAGGCGGGGCCGGGGTTCACCTCTTTTCCCATCTGTAGCGGTTTGCACCCTGCTGGCCCCTTCCCGAGCCCTTGCTTTGGGGACACCTGCTGGAGAACAGCTCTCATAAACCTTAGAGCAGTGCTTGCTTCAGGGTCTCTGGGAAGTCAGAATGGCCTTATGAGCACAGTGGAGAAAGGGGTGATGCGGGTCACCTGTGGAGGCGCACAGCAGTCCGGTGATGGGGCTGCCCTGACCTCTTCTAGGAATTCAGCATTAGCAGTTAGTCCTGTTTCAACAGAGTTCGCTGTTCCCAGCGCTCGGCTGTGCCTTCGGGCAGGGGCTGACTCATGGGCTGGGAAGGGATATTAGGGGCTATCGGATTAACGGTTCATCGCACAGATGAGGCTCAGCTGATCAGAGCCTTGGCTGAGATGGCAGCCGGTAGAGACACAGGCCACTGATGCTTCTGACAAATGTCAGCGTCTTCCCATCCATCTCGGAGACGTGGTCAGCCGCAGTCAGCAGTCACCAGGTGGTCCTGGCTTGCTGAAGCTGACCCTCTTTCTAGGGTGGATGGTCAGGGGCTAGAGGAAAAGGAGGGTAGCCACAAAGGGGCTTCCCGGTGTGGGAAGACAATTCCCCCAGCAACTTGAGCAGTGGTGAACATGATGGGAACATCCTGAGGGGCAGGAGGTAGTGTTTGCTGGGGGCTCTCCCGTCTGTCTGTCCTTCCTCCCTCCTTCCCTCCTTCCCTCTCTCCCTCCCTTTCTTCCTTCCTTCTCTCCCTCCCTCCCTCTCTTCCTTTTTTTCTTCCTTCCATCCTTCTCTTCCTCCCTCTCTCCCTTCCTTTCTTCTTCCTTTTTCCTTCCTTCCTTCCTTCTTCCTTCTTCCTTTTTTCCTTCCTTCCTTCCTTCCTTCCTTCCTTCCTTCCTTCCTTCTACCCTTCCTTCCTTCCTTCCTTTCTTCCTTCCTTCCTTCTACCCTTCCTTTCTTCCTTCCTTCCTTCCTTCCTTCCTTCCTTCCTTCCTTCCTTCCTTCCTTCCTTCCTTCCTTCCTTCCTTCCTTCCTTCTACCCTTCCTTCCGTCCTTCCTTCCTTCCTTCCTTCCTTCCTTCTACCCTTCCTTCCGTCCTTCCTTCCTTCCTTCCTTCCTTCCTTCTACCCTTCCTTCCGTCCTTCCTTCCTTCCTTCCTTCCTTCTACCCTTCCTTCCGTCCTTCCTTCCTTCCTTCCTTCCTTCCTTCCTTCCTTCCTTCCTTCCTTCCTTCCTTTCTTCCTTCCTTCCTTCCTCTTCATTCATTTCTTTATTTCTTTTTGGTTCTGGGCTGCACCAGGCTGTGCTGACACTCCTGCCTTTGTGCTCGGGGTCACTCCTGGTGGGGTTCAGGAGACCACAGAGCATGCTGAGATTGGAAGCAGGTTGGCCACAGGCACAGCCAAGGCCTTCAAGCATCTCTTAGCCTTGCCCTGCCCCGCCCCTGGGCTGAACTGCCCCATCTCTGCCCGCAGCCTCTCAGGCAGGATGAGGCTTGGACTTGCCGCCACTCGGCTTCAGTCTATCTCTGCCCTCTGGCCCTGTCAGCATTTGCACCAGGGTTCCAAAGGCATTGAACAAGGGGCAAAAGGAGGTTTTCTTGGGCTTCACTGACTGTGTTGTTCGGGGCATGGAGCAAACCTTTCAGTGAAGTTGTTGTTCGCAGGGTCTGATTCAGGCCTGACGCTGAGCTACCCATCCCTCCCTGCCTTCTCGATCTCGTTTGGGTCCTGGCTAGGATCGTGGGGCGGGCTGACAGGAAGAAGGGGTGCACCCTGATTCATGCCTCTCCGGCTGCCACCCTGTGCACCCTCCGGGCATCCATCTTCTCCCGCCCCCACCCCAACTCTCTGCCCAGTCCAGAGACAGTAGAATGAAGGAAGAAGGGAAGAACCCGCTTCGGGGACCCTTCCCATGTCCTGGCTCAGGGTTACCATGCAGGCAGGCCCCTGTACTGGGGTCCTGGGAGGTACAGGGGGTCACTCTGAGGGTTGGGGAAGAAGGCAGGGATGGGAGTCAGGCCTGAGGCCACCCTGGCACTGCCCTCATCTTTCATGGGAACTATTTGACTGCGGTGACCTCCTTGGGGACCCGCTCGCAGAGCCTCTAATGAAAGAAAAAAGAACGAGAAGGGCTGGAAGCGGTCGCACACAGGCTGTGTTATTGCAGCCAACATCGCGGCCAAGTGTATTCGGGAAGCCTCGGTGCAGTCGCGGCCCGAGGTGGGCAAACACACAAAGGTCAGGCAGGAAGCCGCGAGGTATGAATCCTCCACCCGGAGGCTACAGCTCCTCTGCGGGGGTCCCTGGGGCAGGCAGCGCGATGCCCCAGCAAACGTGAGCAAACAGAGCTGCCCTGCTCTTCTCTTTGCAGGATCGGCTACCCCATCCCTATGTTTGCAGGCTTTTGCATCATGTTTGTCTCAACCATCAGTAAGTGTCTGTGTGCTTTGGGGTGGAGGGCACTCAGGAGGGGCAGGAAGTGAATGCAGCAGGGTGGGGGGGGCTGTGGGTGGTCCCTGTGGGGCTCACTTGAGGGGCCGGGAGCCTGTGCGTGCTGGTCAGTGCCCGCTCTCTGCACCCCTGCAGTGTTCGCCTTCTCCAGCAGCTACGCCTTCCTGCTCGTCGCCCGGGCGCTGCAGGGTGTCGGCTCCTCCTGCTCATCCGTAGCTGGTAGCTGGGGCGCCTGAGGGAGGGGGCGGGGAGGGGGCACTGCCCGGAATCATTTAGGGACTTGAGGGGGCGATTCTGGCTCTGGGGGTCTCCTTGGATGCTGGCAGGGTGGAGGGCTGGAGAGTCAAGGGGGTGATTCTTGGCTCCCCCTAGAGGCTGGCCTTGGTGACCGTTTCTCTTCCTGTCCAGGGATGGGCATGCTGGCCAGTGTGTACACAGATGACGAAGAGAGAGGCAACGCCATGGGGGTGGCCCTGGGAGGACTGGCCATGGGGGTCCTAGGTGAGTGAGGCTCACCGTGGTGGTGAACGAGGGGGCTCTGGGCTCGGCCAGTGAGGGCACATTGTGCTAAGGAGAAGTCCGAGGTTCCTCCATGGGGCGAGGGGTCCCCTGGATGCCCCCTGCCTCTTCCCCGGCCCTCATTCCTGGGCCCAGTGGAAAAATGAACAGAATGGTGTTGGAGCTACTATCTTCTAGAACGTTCTCTGAACTGTCACTTCCAGGGGCCTGCCTCCACACTGATCCAGTTCCCGACATCCCCCCCATACAGAGGTTCGGGTCCTCACCCTTCCTGTTGGGTTGCAGCCTGCATGTGGGGGGCCCTCCCGGGCCCCTCCACTGTGTGGTGCCTATGACCCCATCTCTGAGCTGTACCCCTGGGGCGCCCTACTACATTCCCCGGATGCCTCGGGCTGCCAGGCCAGCTTCGTCTTACCACATGGAACGCAGAGGCCACGCCCAATGTTTCTCGGGTCAGAGGCCCCGGAAGGGAGGAGCGAGCAGGGGGCTCTGGTGTGATGGGGAGGTTTGCTCCTTTAGCCCCCCTGTCTCCGCAGTGGGCCCCCCCTCGGGAGTGTGTTCTATGAGTTTGTGGGGAAGACGGCTCCGTTTCTGGTGCTCGCGGCGTTGGTGCTCCTGGACGGAGGTGAGTCCCTGGGGTCAGCATGCCGTGGCCTCCACATTTGTGGTCTCGGGAGGCGAGTGGACAGGGGCTCAGGGACACACTCTCCTTTTCTCTCAGCAATTCAGCTTCTGGTGCTGCAGCCGTCCCGCGTGCAGCCGGAGGTAAGCTGCGGAAAGGGGTGTGAGTTGGGGCGGCCCTTCCTCTCCTCTCACCCTTGTTTTCACTTGGCAGAGCCAGAAGGGGACCCCACTCACCACCCTGCTGAGGGACCCGTACATTCTCATCGCTGCAGGTGAAGCCCGCCGGACCCGCCCAGAGCCTCTTGGTGCCGGGGAGCAAGCCCGGGGCTACTGCATGCCAGCCCTTTGCCCCCGCCCTGTGAACTCACTCCCTGGCCCTCCCTGTTTTTCTTACACAAGCAGACATTTGGGGATATGCGTGGATTTGGGGATTCACGTAGTGACCAGCACGTAACTGTTAGAAGGTGCGGGTGGGGCTGTGGAGTCCCCGACAGACAGGCACCGACCCCCTGCTTCCGTCACAGGCTCCATCTGCTTCGCCAACATGGGGATCGCCATGCTGGAGCCGGCTCTCCCCATCTGGATGATGGAGACCATGTGTGCCCGCAAGTGGCAGCTTGGTAAGCACCGGGCTGGGGGCGGAGAGCGGTTCTGATTCTGGAACTTTCGTGCCTCGTGTGGGTTCTGTCTGTCTGATGATTAACCGATGGGTCCTCTTTGAATGGGAATATTTGAGTCCGTTTTGGAGAAGCAGTGAGCTGGGCTCTGGTGTTTAGCTTCCTCATGGGTGCAGCGTTGGTGGCATCGGAGCCCTCGTGAGCGGAGGAAAGTGGCTCACGTCATGCCTGTGAAGGCCTGGAATAGATGAGCCGCGTTTCTCACAGGGACAGAGTGATTTATGGGGAAGATCGGCCTTAAACAGAAACCTGCTTTTGAAGAGGATGGCTTTTTAAAAAAAATTTTTGGGCCACACCCAGCAGTACTCAGGGGTTATTCCTGGCTCTGCACTCAGGAATTACTCCTAGCAGTGCTCAGGGGGGACCATATGGGATGCCGAGGATCGAACTCGGGTCAGCTATGTGTAAGGCAAACGCCCTCCCCGTTGTACTATCACTCCAGCCCCAGGATGGCTTTTTGAAAGCATTTTCAATGTAGAAAGTAGTATAGGCTTGTTATTTTAGAAGAAGGAAATTACTGTTGGAGGACGTCAAGGCTCAAGCTTATCTTAAAATCAGTGAGTATCTTCTGAACTGCTCTGCCCACGGGTTCGTGAACACTGGTCTTTCCGATTCGATGGGCGTATTCCCGGCAGTTTACAGAGCGGATCCTTTCCCGAAGTCTGACTCGCATTCCCCTGGCTTTGTCACATGACATCAGGGACAGCAATTTTGGGGCCTGCTCAGAACATGGGAACTCGTAGGCGTCCCCCCTCTTCCTGTTGTTGCCTCGAATCCAGCCCTAAAGAGGCCAGTTTCTCTGAGTCTGTTTCTGGGTTGTAGCTGGCATTAAGACCCGGGCTGGACTCAGCCTCTGCATTGGTGATGTCGCGGGGATGTGCTGGTCCTGGCGCCCTATTTCTGCTCGCCCCCCTGGGTTTGCTCTTCTCCAAGAGGCTCCTCGACAGCTCCTCCTGGCTTTACTCAGTCCCCTCCTCTGGCCCGGCCTGGAGCCTCCTGGATCAAGTCTTTTAGCTGTGGAGATGGGCAGTGGCAGCTGCAGAGGTCGGCCTTGGTCAGCAGCTGCCACAGAGGTGGGAAGTGGACAGCCACAGAGGTGGGCAGTGGTCAGCCACAGAGGTGGGCAGTGGACAGCCACCGAGGCTGGCAGTGGACAGCTTCAGAGGTGGGTGGTGGACAGCCACAGAGGTGGGCGGTGAACAGTCACAGAGGTGGGCAGTGGACAGCCACAGAGGTGGGCAGTGGATAGCCACATGGTGGACATTGGGCAGCCACAGAGGTGGGCAGTGGACAGCCACAGAGGTGGGCAGTGGACAGACACAGAGGTGGGCAGTGAACAGCCACAGAGGCAGACAGTGGACAGACACAGATGTGGGCAGTGGACAGCCACGGAGGCAGGCAGTGGACAGATACAGATGTGGGCAGTGAACAGCCACAGAGGTGGGCAGTGGACAGCCACAGGGGCAGGCAGTGGACAGACACAGAGGTGGGCAGTGGACAGACACAGAGGTGGGCAGTGGACAGCCACAGGGGCAGGCAGTGGACAGACACAGAGGTGGGCAGTGGACAGCCACATGGTGGACATTGGACAGCCACAGAGGTGGGCAGTGGACAGCCACAGAGGTGGGAAGTGGACAGACACAGAGGTGGGCAGTGGACAGACACAGAGGTGGGCAGTGGACAGCCACAGAGGCGGGCAGTGGACAGACACAGAGGTGGGCAGTGAACAGCCACAGAGGTGGGCAGTGGACAACCACAGAGGTGGGCAGTGGACAACCACAGAGGCAGGCAGTGGACAGCCACAGAGGTGGGCAGTGGACAGCCAGAGGTGGGCAGTGGACAGCCACAGAGGTGGGTAGTGGACAGCCAGAGGTGGGCAGTGGACAGCCACAGAGGTGGACATTGAACATCCACAGAGGTGGGCAGTGGACAAACACAGAGGTGGGCAGTGGACAGCCACAGAGGTGGACATTGGACATCCACAGAGGTGGGCAGTGGACAGCCACAGAGGCAGGCAGTGGACTGCAGCACTTGCAGAGGCGACTGACCTCCTAGGCAGAGGTTCCCAGAGCACCTCAGCTTGTGTCTCATCTCCTGAGCACATGTGGGTGCTCTGGGCTGCGTTCAGCTGGCCTGATGTTGGCGTCAGCTTCATGTTATATGAGACCATGCATGGCCCACGTTGAGCAATCGGATTTCACAGCAGAAACCTCACCTGGGCTGGACCCTTGTGCAGGCATTAAGGCCCTGGCCTTGCACACAGCTGACCAGGGTTTGACCCCTGGCACTGCAGAATGGCCCCCTGGGTACCCTACAGTTGGATCTGGCCCCCAAGCCCAAGCAAACCAAAGACAATGAGAAAGAACCTTACATGAAAAAGAATGTCCAGATCACAGCTTTTCTAGAGAAACCAGCATTTCTAATCTGGGACCCGCAATATCCAAGACCACAACAGGGGGCAAGCGGGGGTGTGGGAATGAGGAGCGCCCCGCAGTTTTCTTTGTTTCTCAGGCTCTGAGGCCAGATGCCACTGGTCCTTGACTTCAGGTCCAGCCACGCATTCCTGCCTCCCCAGACACACCGGCATGCTGTTTATGGCTGTAACTGGCTGCTCCCTCCCGCACCCTTCCGAGGCCCGACTCTGGGCTCAGGGGCGACAAGCTCTGTTACATACCTCCTGCAACCCCTAAACCGTTCAGTCATCGCCTGGGTTCTTTTTTTGTAGGTATAAACTTATAAAAGGCTCTTAACATGACGCATGCACTATGCATGCTACTGCTACAAACTTAGATGCCAGGTCACACACACTGGATGGCTCACAATTGATGTCAGACTGTATCGTCAAATATGTACAGGAGTTAGTTAAATTAGCTGGCCACCTGGGTTCTTTTCTTGAAGATGTTCCCGTGCCCGGAGCCCAGTGCCGTGGTCACGTGAGGTCAGTGTCGGGCCAGCCGGGCTCCTCCAGGGGCCAGCGCAGTTTCCTGGCATGTGAACTGGTGCTGTAAGAGGCTGGCGGCTCTGAGAAGAGGCAGGGGCCGTGCTCGTGCAGGTGCAGGCAATAGCGTGTGAAACGCTCAGGAAGGGCGGGGCCCGAGGCTAGTACACACGGGCCAGGGCGAGAACAAGGCCACTCGGATGGCGGGCGTACCAAGGCATAAGCCATCCTGGGGCTGGAGGGCGCTGCCTCAGATTGAAGGAAACTCGGAAGAGTGGGCTGTGAGAACCGACTTGGGAGTGAAGGCTGTTCTGGGGTCTTAATAGTGAGAGGGACCCGACAACCGATGTGGACAGAGCCCCTGGCAACCGGGCTGGATGGATGCTAGTGGATCTCTTTGATGCTGAGGATGCCGTCAAAGGCCAGCAGCGGGAGGTCAGCTCGGTCTGACCAGAGCCACATGTGCAGCTCCCAGAGGACTTCATTTAAACCTTAGGGTCCGGAGGGATAGCCCAGCCGTTAGGGCATTTGCCTTGCACGGCGCAGCCCTTGCCGGCATCCCATATGGTCCCCCGAGCACCGCCAGGAGTTATTCCTGACTGCAGAGCCAGGAGAAACCCCTGAGCATTGCCGGGTGTGACCCAAAAAGAAAAAAAAAACCCAAAACTTAGACTTGGGGCGGAGCAATAAACAGGGAGGGCGTTTGCCTTGCATGCGGCTGACCTGAGTTCAATCCTCAGCATTCCATATGGTTCCCTGCATCACCAGGAGTAATTCCTGAGTGCAGAGTAAGTCAGGAATAACCCAACAAGACAAAAAATCAAACAAAAAACCCCTGAGACTCAACGGTGCTGGTCACATACTCAGTCACAGATTGACTGGAAGTTCTCTTTTTTATTTTTTAAAACCTCTCAAGGGATTCGGAGAGCTAAGTGAAAAAAAGATGCACGGTTTAGTTCCTCTTTGGCTGGGTGGGGGATACAAAAGGTCTGGTCCTATACAGACACATTCATTTCTGTCTAGAAAGAGGAATAATTTGATTGTCAGGGTGATTTTAATGTGTGTGCGTGTGTGTGTGTGTGTGCTTATCTTAATGTCCCCTAATTGTGTCAATGCCTGTGTCTGACGTCTGTCATGCAAGATAAGGTCAGGTAGAGCGGACCGACGACACAGAAGCCACCCGACTTGCTGGCGCGTGTGAGGTCACCACAGCCCCAATGGGGAAGCTGGTGCTGGCCGGCAGGTGGGGAGCTGGCCCGGCAGGGCTGCCGGGAGATGAAGTGGTTGATAGATAAATGAATTTCATTTCTGGAGTGTCTCGGAGGCTTTGTGCGCACGGATAAGCAGCCTGGGGTCCGGCTGGATCTGTCAGCCGCCCGGATATTAGCTGCTTGGGTGCAGGCCCCGGCTTCATTTCATCCGCTGTAATCACTGTGGTGGTGTCTGACGATTATTAGTTTTCCTAACATTTGGCTGAGATCAGTCCTGATACGGCGTCCTTTCATCAACTTTCAGGCATCGCTTTCTTGCCGGCTAGTGTCTCTTATCTCATTGGGACCAATGTCTTTGGGCTACTCGCGCACAAAATGGGGAGGTAAGCACGCTCCATGCTCACTGCTCCAATAATGCCGCTCTTTAAAAAGGCCAAGTGTTGCTCTCTGGGGCTGCTATTGGTAATTGTTTTGGTTTCCAGTGAAAAATTGGATGGGGAGGAAAATCGAAGTCATTTATGGATGGTGCTATTTTTTTTTTTCTTTTGCTAGGTGGCTCTGTGCTCTCCTTGGGATGATAATTGTTGGAATAAGCATCTTATGTGTGAGTAACAGATGACATTTGACAAGGGGAATCAATCCAGGAGGAAATTTTGCTTTGGGCAGGAAGCACTAGGGAAACATTTACTGCAGTTTGAAGTTTATTGATCTTCGGCTTTGCTAAAGCCTTCCATTTTCTTCTAATTTCTAAAATTGCCTGTAAAATATGGGGGGGTCCAAGATTCTCCTGGGGGGTGTATTTGTGTCATTTGCAAATTATTCCCTCCCTCCACCCATCATCATAAACATTCTGACATCTTAAGCACTTCAGACATTGCATCTTGGCTAAGAGAAAACAAAGTGAACATGAATCCATGGCCACTGTCTGCCACACGACGCCTTCTTGTCCTGCTCAGGAACAGCGGACAGGCTGGGTGGGAGCCTAATCTATGTGGTGTCCACAGACTCCGGAGCTACTCTGGCCTCTGACGATCTGGAAGGTCTCACCCTTTCCAAGTCCCATTCGTCCTCCTGTTTCCTTCCAAAGGGAACACGAGTGGTTTTAATTTTAGTGAATGGTTTTATTTAGGAAGGGGGGAGGAGAGAATAGCTGGGTGTTGGGGATTCACGGATGTTGGGTGCCCAGGGAAAACCCATTTCTGACTTTCCAAGGCAACTTAGAGGAAACATCACGTGCTTTAGCACAGCTGTTTTTTCCCTTTATAGGTTCCTTTTCGCAAAAAGCATTTATGGACTCATAGCTCCAAACTTGGAGTTGGGTTTGCAATTGGTAAGTCCAATGAGTCTGTGCTGTAGTTAAAACTTGGATATAAAAGTTCATAGTGAGAAAAAAATAACCCGACAGCCAACCCGGTTTCCCTCCTTACAGAGAAAGACTCCTCTGACTAGGGCAAACTGTAACGACTCAGTTAGCATTGCTGGCGGCATGAGAGGATGCTGTGGGCGGCCTGTCCCTCGTCCCCCGGAAGGCCCTTCCCTACCAGCCTTCACAAGCCAGTTGCTTGTACAAACACCACCATTTGCAAAAGCCGCTTACATAAATACACAACTACTCCCGCTGCTGCTCAGACGGACGATCCCTCCCCTTAGAGCGGGTTGGTTTGGGCTCAGATCTGTGAGCTGGGCTCAGACCTATCCTAGGAAGTCGGAAATAGAGATCAGAGGACCCTGATGTTTCTGGGTGAGCAACAGGTGCTGTGATGTACAGTGATCCCCGGTGGTGTTAGCTGCTTAGCCCAGACCTTGAGAGTCAAATTCCAGCTGAACGAGTCAGTCTCCTCATCTCTCATCGGTAATGGACACATGGGTCTCGAGAGCGGTCAGGTTGAATCTCAGGGCAGAAAGGCAGGAACTTGAAGTTGGAGGGTCACCATATGAAGAACAGAGCCTGTGCTGACCCCAGCCCCGTGAGGGTGCCTTGGGCATATTGCTCACCACTGTAGTTCAGGCTAATTTTTTATTTATGTATGTATTTTTGTATTTGTATGTATGTATGTATGTATGTATGTATGTATGTATGTATATACTTATTTAACCTTTTGGGTCATAATGACAATGCTTAGGGGTTACTCCTAGCTCTGCACTGGGAATTACTCCTGGCAGTGCTCGGGGGACTATATGGGATGCCAGGGAGCCAACAAAGTTGACTGCAGGCAAGGCAAATGCCCTCCCTGCTGTACTACTGCTGCGACCTCTGTAGTTCAGGCTTTAATTCTCTGAACATCCAGCTCTGGTATTTGTTTTGTTCATCCAAATCCGTGGCTTTTTATTGGCATGAGGGACTGACAGTGAGCCCTAGGCTGGGTGTGTCCACAGACCTGTTTCATTTTAAGCTGCTGCAATTACCCCCATTTTATAGGAGGGATGAGTCAGGGCCTGCTCCCTGGGCCAGACAAGGGAAACCAGACTCCCTTTTTTGGTTTGGAGGACACACTCAGAAATGCTCAGGGGCTCCTGGTGACATTCAGGACCATGTGGTTCTGCGGCTTAAACCTGGGCTTTCAGTGTGCGAAAATGAGACAAGGTCTCTGAGCTGTCTCCCCGTCTGCCCCAGTGGAAGGCAGAGTTCTGAACAAAGTACATCATTTAAAAAAAACCTTCATGGCCACTTGTTCCCAAACAACAGATAGTCTAATGCTGGCCTTGGTAGAATGGTTTAGCCATTGTTTTAGCCAGCTGAGCAGACACCTTTGACTTTTAAAGCCGTCCTTCCATTTCCTTCATATTCTGGGACTTTCCGCTATTCTCCGTCTAAGAGAGGCGAGAGCATGGATGGAGAGATGGGTGGGCATGCTGTGTTCAGCACTGGAGAGACCACCCCAGGGAAAGTGGGCTTGGGTTCACGCCACCCTACATTGCAGCCTGGGTTTGTTGAGTGGCATGGGAATTGCCAGACCACCGGAATTCGTGCTGCTCGGATGGTGGGGACACGATGTGGCAGGACAGGGGGTAGCCTAGCGCTGCCTGGCATTCTGTCCTGGTATTCTTTTCGGAGCAAGACAGGCTGTAGGGAGTTTGCCTAGAAACTTGTAGGAGGTGATGATGAAAGGGGAGGTGATGGCAGGCATTGAGGTCAGGATCTGGACACTCAGGCCACTTCCTGTTCACACCGGTATGTGCAGACCATGTTTCCCGACTATCCACAGGGATGGTGGATTCCTCCATGATGCCAGTCATGGGCTACCTGGATCGACCTGCGCCACGTGTCTGTCTATGGCAGTGTGTATGCCATCGCCGATGTGGCCTTTTGTATGGGCTATGCCATAGGTAAGAACCGCCTTTGACCTCTGTGCATGAAAGATAACGCCTGCTGAGACCCCCCAGCCAGAAAGGGGTATCCCTCTGTCTACAAGGCATCTGGAGCACACTTCATCTAACCTCTTTCCCAAAAGGTCCTTCCCGCTGGCGGTGCGATAGCCAAGGCAATTGGATTTCCATGGCTCATGACAATTATTGGAATCATTGATATTCTTTTTGCACCTCTCTGCTTTTTTTCTTGAAGTCCACCTGCCAAGGAAGAAAAAATGGTAAGAAAATTCTGGGGGTGCCGATGAAGTGTTCCTTGATCACTGTGGTGTGACCGTCAGAACGGTTTCCCCTGTGGTTTAACGGTAAATTCCATTTCTGCTCCTTCTGGGGAGAACATGAACCATGAGAGTTCCTTTAAGTTTATACCTCCCGAGACTGCTGCTTTCACTCGGCCAAGCATTGGGTGTATATATTGAAAGAATGAAATTACTTAAACAGACAAGTAGTCGTTAATACAGCTCCTTTGCTGAGTGAACACAAACATAGGATAGTTCCAGTTACACGTTCAGTGGCTATTGAAAACCTGGGATTTTTTTTTTCTTTTTCTTCGGCTCTCCTTAGATTAGTCAATTTTGGTGCTCTTTGCTTTGCTCCTGACCAGAACGCCTTAGTGTGGCGGATGCTAGCACAAACTTCACCTACATCAGGGTCAGACATTCATAGAGCAACACCTCAGAACTGTCTGTCATTCAAAGTTGAACAAAGGTTATTTCTTAAATAGTCAGTAATAATAACAAAAGCCAAAGAACAGAAAGCCACCACATCTCAGCTACAAACGCTTCTGTCTGCCGGGGGATGGTGTGACTCTTGGGGAGACCACGGAGGGTGTGCTGGAAGCGACAGCAGCGCCCCCTCGGGGTGATGACTGAAGGCAATGTTGCCTCTTGCCCTTTTCTTTTTTGTTGTTGTGGGTTTTTTGGGGTCACACCCGGCGATGCTCAGGGGTCACTCCTGGCTCTGCACTCAAATTACTCCTGGCGGTGCCTGGGGGACCATATGGGATGCCGGGGATTGAACTTGGGTTGGTCACGTGTGAGGCAAATGCCCTCCTTCTGTACTATTGCTCCAGCACTTCAGCTGCAGGCTTTAAAGGGGCTACTTTTGCATGGCCACCCCACTTTTCCTTCTTGCTCTCACCTAAGTGCCCCCTAAGTTCACTTCTTCCCTCTGTGAGCTGTCGTTGGCTGTCCAGACCCCAGTCCTGCCCAAGTAGCAGACCTTGGAGACTGGGGGGCACCTGGCCACTGAACTGCTGGCCAGCAAGTCCTGAGATCGTCCGCGATGCAGGCAGACGTGCTGGCTTGGCAGCATCCCGGTGGCTCACCCAGGGCTCAGGAGGACATGAATGAGGCCAGAGGATGCGCAGGCCTGCGGCCCCAGGCAGCCACCATCCCACGACTCACAACGTGATGGGTAGAAGGGCTCAGTTCCTCTTCTCTTTCCATGCTTACACCAGTGCTCCAGCTCATGCTAAACCAAAAATGTGGCAGGGTAGGGAAGAGACAGAGCTGAAGGCAAAGTGACAAAAACAGTGCAGGCTTCCAGGAAGCTGCTTCGCTATAAAATGCCCCAGTCCCCGGTGAGAAGAAACCATTAGGAACCCGAGAGAATGAGCTATGCTGCTGGTAATGAATGCCCCTCGCCGAGGGCCTCGTGTCAGAGTCACCTGGGCTGGAAACGGTCACGTGTGAGGTGGCTGCAGCAGTGGCCGCCTGTGGCTGGATCACACAGCCAGATGTGGGGGCGGGGGGCAGGTGGAAGGCACAGCCTGGTGACACTCCTGTCAGACAGGACAGCGTGTGCCTCTCAGGAGAAAGAGCTGATTTTGCCCACTCGAGAAAAGCCAGTGCAGACAAGTGGAGGCGATCAGGGCCACGGCTAGGAATGAAGGGCTGAGAGCGCAGAGCAGGGCCGACACCCTCCTGACACCCCTCGGCAAACCATTCTCTCCTTAGCTCTCGGGTAGTGGCGTGTTGGGGCAGAAAGCTTTTCCCATGTTGGAAGCTCCAACACTGCTTTTCTAAGCCCAAGCTGTAGATTCACTGGCTAGTTCGAGATCAGGTGAGCTCTTGGTTTTGGCTGGATTTCTATTTAAAATGAAAATCATCAATGGTGACTATATAGTTGTGAGAGAAAAAATTGAAGCAGTTTCATTTTTTTCCTTTCTTTTTTGTCTTTTTTTGGGTCACACCCGGCAATGCTCAGGGATTACTCCCAGCTTTGCACTCAGGAATTACTCCTGGTGGTGCTTGGGGATCATATGGGATGCCGAGAATAGAACCCGGTTGGCCGTAGTACAAGGCAAACGCCTCTCCGCTACTATTGCTCTGGCCCAAAGTAGGGGCCATTTCTTAAGTCCCTCTGAAAGTCTAAGAGCAACACTGACATTTGAGGAAACTGGTTCCAGTTTGTAAGACAGTTCCATATAGCAAGGAACTCTCCAGCTGTCCACTGGGATAGCTGTTTCAGCCCCGGGTTTTCAGGTGGAAGAATTCTTTCCATAGAGAGAACACTTTGGAACCACACCCAGACTCTGCGCTCATGAATTACACCTGGCAGGCTCAGGGGACCAACGGGATGCCAGGAATCGGATGCGGCTTGCCTGCATGCAAGGCCAACACCCTTCTAGACAGGGCACTTCTTACCTCTTCATCACGGTTCTCATTTCTGTCCAAACAGGGTGGTGCTGAATGCTAACTGGGTTCCCACAGCCCTTCCTGTGGGCTGGCTGCCTGGCTCAGTGTGTTGGCTGGAAGCTAAGGAGACCGTTGTGTAGATTATAATTCGTAGAAGCGTGCTCCTTGGTGGGACACTGAGTGGACAGGAAGGACCCCAGTAATACTTGCTTGGGCAGGTTAAATGAAACTTCTAGCACCAGGCAGCTGTCTTTGTCTCAAGGTTTGCAGGGAGACCTCGTCTGGCGCATCCCAGCTGGGTATCGGCAGTGCTTTCGGTTTGCTTCGACACGCTTTGGTGGACCCTGGCTTGGCTGTGTCTGATGAACCAGAGCTCAGCTCTCAGGAACTCTGTACTGCAATCAGACGACCTTGATCGTTTCTCTCCCTCCCCAGTAGCTGGGGGTTGGTTTAAAGCATGGACTCTTCCCCTCCGCCCCTCTTCCCTGTCACCCTCTTGATGAGTTCTGCCTCATCATGGCACGCTGGGGTAGTATAACCGCTCTGGTGTTTCATTGGGGGGGTGGATAAGCCTCTTTCCTGACACGGATAGGTTGTATCAACAAAGGTGGTGTCAGAGTTGGTCAGATTTTAGTTGTGACTGGCCTCTTGCAAGGCTCCTAGTTGGTCGTGGATTAAGTGCACAGTGCTGGAGCACGGGACAGTCAGCGCTCATAGTGGACGGTCCAGGACTTAGAGGACTGAGCCCAGTGAAGTATAATGAGGGCTTGAGGGGCCCTCTCGGGGTCAAGGTCCTTTGCTCGGCATTTCTTTGCTTTTTTTTTGGGGGGTGGTTACACACGGCAATGCTCAGGGGTTCCTCTTGGCTCTTTGCCCAGGAATTACTCCTGGCTGTGCTCTGGGGATCATATGGGATGCCGGGGATCGAACCCTGGTCAGCTGCATGCAAACGCGGTAGGCAAACGCCCTCCCCGCTGTGCTGTCGCACTGGCCCCTGCTTGGCATTTCTGACCTACAGGGCTGACTAGGGCCTCATTTTACCCAATGGTCAGGCTTCCATGGCTGGCACTCAGTGGCCCTGTCTTAATGTCCCCATGTAGTGTATAGCCCACTTGTTCCCAGTCCCCCATTGCAAATCTCCCCTCAGGGTTCCAGCGCCCCCACTCGAGAGCCTGGGGCCTCCCCAAGATGGCCTCTCGGTGTTGGCAGGGGCTCCCGCTGCCAACAGCCATGCGCAGCAGGTGAAGACTGCTGTGGGCCTCGGTAACACCCAGCGTCGCTAGGGACCGCACCGTATTTCTCACATGGTGTTCCCACCAGAGAGAGCTGAGGGCCAGGTCAGCACAGGCCACGAGGAAGCCCCTGTCATTCCCGAGGCTCACTCACCTTGGGGGTTGAATGGTACACACCTCCCTGGGAGGGCAGCTCCTGTGAACAGTGCCTGCTGCCTCAGTGAGACATAGGAATGGAGACCTTTAATACATCTATTACCTCACCTGGGAGAAGCAGTAAAAAAAAGTGGCTGATGGTTGTTGGCAGCCCAATTCAGAATTCCTTGGGAGGACGTGAGCAGCTTCTCCAATCTCTGGGGAGCAGCTGGCAGACACCAAGATCGGTCTTAATAGGCTTAATGGCTGAATTTTAACCCTGACATTACCATCTTCAGTTTCTGCCAAAAGGTTGGGGTGGGGCTTGGGGTTATGGGTGGGGAGTTTAAGATAAGTAGGTGAGGGAATTGTTTAGGTGGACCCCGTGTTCCACTGGCGTCCTTTGAACTCATCTAACCAGAGTTTCTGTTTTGGCCTTTTTGGGTCACACCTGGTGCTGCTCAGGGGTTACTCCTGGCAGTGCTCAGGGGACCATATGGGATGCCAGCGACTGAACCTGGGTTGTCAGCATGCAAGGCAAACGGCTCCCTGCTATTACTCCAGCCCCTGGTGTCTCCCTCTGACTCTAGCTTTATTTCCCTGTGCCGAGCTGTGGCTGATTGGTTACCAATCTACCCCACTAAAGGTCATGTGAAGCCGGGATACCCCCTGTAGTAAGTGCATGACATGATCTTGGCAATGACAATACAGATGACACTGTGTTGTCGGAGTATGTGCCGCCTGTCCTCAGGAATAAAGGCAAGTGCGTATCAGCAGATAGTGCTCCACGCAAAGCATTGATTTATATTGTGATTATTTCATCTTCACTAATAAGGGTTTTGTTTTCAAGGGAATGTACTTTGTCTTGTTTTGAACCCAGAATTTGAGCAAGGGCAGTCAAGATTTGGGGTGAGGTGTTCTGAAAAGAGGCCTGTGGTGTTTAGCCTGGAAACCTAAGGGGTCATGTCAGCGGTCTTAAAAGCGCTCTAGGGGCAGTCCGTGAAGATGGTACCAGAACCAAGAGTAAGAGGTTGGAACCCAGCGCCAGACATTTCCAAGGGGGAGGTGCTTCTCCCTGGGGAGTTAGCGTGTCACTGTTGGCATCTGTGAAGAGAATTTGGATGGGCTGAAGTCTAGAATCCCTCTTCCAGTTCCAAAGTCTAAAAATCTTCCTACACTCAACCAGCAAATTTTTTCTTAGCTCAGTTTTGCCGCCAATTAATCTTTGGGCCTTTTACCATCTCCTTTTGTTGGGCTTTTTCCAACTACAGACCATGTCTCCAGGTCAGCTAACTGTCAAACGTACCAAGTAACTGGGCAGGGCTGGGTAGTGCTAAGACAGTGTCTAGACTAGGAAGCATTAAAAAACAATAGGCAAAAACCATCTTCCTTCCAAGAAACTAGTTAATGTGCGCTTTGCTCTCTTCTAGGCTATTCTGATGGACCACAACTGTCACATTAAAACCAAAATGTATACTCAGAATAATAGCCAGTCGTACCCAATCGGTGATGAAGAATCTGAAAGTGACTGAAACCCTCAAAAATTCATCCTTGTATTTAATCGTGTCAAGTGTTTCCAAACAACTCACCGAGCACTGTCTTAGTCATACCGTCCATTCCCGTTGAAAAAGTATGACAACCAAAGGTTCTTCTTTCTTTCCCATGGTTATGATCGATTGCCAACAGCCTTATAAAGAAAAAGAAGCTTTTCTAGGGGTTTGTATAAATAGTGTTGAAAACTTTATTTTATGTATTTGATTTTATTAAATATCATACAATATATTTTGACGAAATATAGTGTAAATCTATAAATATTTGAATCCAAATCAAATATAATTTTTTTAACTTACATTCACGAACATCTGGGCAAAAAAAATCTATTTTTTTCTGAATATTGGTAATGAGTGTTTAAAACTAAAGTACATGTTCCGAGACACTTCTGACAATGAGAAATTAGAAATCTGAAAAACATAAGCAAGACAGCATATATATATATACGTGTAGTGACACTAAGTGTTAACTTGTAATCACTGTAATCAATATATCGGAGCAACAAGCTAGGTATCTCAAATGCAGAGAACAAGAACTCATCATCTTTGGGATTTATCCGTATCTTAGCTGGTCATCTATGTCATTATCTTCCTGGAAGCAGATGGCTGTAAGTTATGTTTGCATGTCAGGTAGTTGGCATCAAGTTCAAGCCAGGAAGGGAGAAGTAAACAAATGTTCTGAAAGTCAAGAAAAGCACCCAAAAATGTAGTTAGGAACTAGAAGCTTCTTTTTTAAGACATATACTTGCATCGTCTTGCTGGATGATAAAATTGAGAGTTTTACTGTCAAGCTTGAAACATGGCAAGATATATTGACATCTAGATCAATTTTTAGGAAAGGAAAGTTGAAAGCTGGTATGATGTGGGAAAAATATTCTAATAATCCTTGACCCATTTGAAGGTCATTCAAGTGCTTTCTAGGGATTTATTAATTTTGAGTTGTTTGAAATTATTACTTTCTAGACTTTAAAAGGTGTTTACATCACTGTGAAGACAAAGGAGGAATGAATGCAACTGTCTTGAGTTCACATTGGGAAAACAGGTAAAGACGGTGCTCACGGCACCCTCTTTCCAGGCAGGGGAAACCAAACATCTATGCTGACTGTGCATTACTCTACTCTCCAGTGCTGTGTGATGTGGTTTTTCTAAGCATGACAACATGGACGTGCCTTTTCAGTGTAACAGCAAATACTGTTAGTGAACATTGTCATTTTCCATTGTGTATGTGATATGGAGTTGAAGATGGTATGGAATGTCTCAAATAATAGACTTGTTAATTCCCTAGTTCTGTAATCATAAAAATTGCCTATTGTCAGTTCTTTGGCTAGAATTGTATTTGTTAGCTTCAAGAAGCAAAAAAACTAGAAGACTCAACCATGTAACTGTCTAGCAAAGTAGCTAATACTTCATTTTCATTCTTTTGAAGATTTTAGATGGGGGCTTTGAGAGATCTGAACTCTGGGCTTCAAGTGTGTGGTCAGAAGCAAGCAAGCTTCCTACGCACACATTTGCACTGTGCAATGCCCACAAGCCTGCTGCTTTGGAAGATGGTCTGGAGGCACTCGTGTGGCTAGAAGGAACAAGGCAGGACTGTTTGCTACTGCTACTATCAATCAGTCCTCGGAGGCTCTGTAGTCCTCCTGACTCCTGATATCACAGAATTTATTCACAATTTTTGCCATTAAGGCCTCAAGAATGACTAGTAAAAGCATGCCTGCAGTTATCCCAAAGGATCGAAAAGATTTTTAGTTTTTAAAAAAAAAAAAATTTTTATTTTTTAAGCACAGTTTTGGGATCCAAGAGATCAATTTTGAGGAGAAAACATTTAAAGACTTTTTGGTCACTTCTATTCTGGGGTTAGCAAGACTGAAAAGAGAGGTTTAACACACATCTTTTAAAAATGCTGTATAGATCTCAACAAAGAACATGCAGCTCTCTGAAAGTCTATCTTGAGCACAGGCATTTTGGGGGTTGTACCCGGCCAAACAGATACAACAATCTTAATGAGGTAGCTATGAATGAATGTTTTTTTCAAATGTTGTATTGAATGTCTATGCCATCTATAGCTAGCTTACTTAATAAATCTCCTGAACTCTACTGTGCCTGGGTGTATTCCTTTAAAAGCCAGACGTTAAGAGAAGAAAATACACCAGAAGTGAATATGGATATTCAATAGCTATTCTTTGCTTGAACATCCACTCAATAGCTATTCTTTGCTCGAATATCCATGAAATATCCACTCCAAGTTAGTCTGAACCATACGTTTTGGTTTTGCAAACTGTGTTTTATATTGAAACATATACTAGCCATCAGACATCTATGTACCCCAGTAATTATCCTTGCATCTCTAAACTTGTTTCTTCCTATGTGAAAAATTTCCTTTGTGAACAGATAATTGTCCTGATGGAAAGAACTGTAATGCCCAGACTTTTGACTGTGGGTTCCTAGAGGATCCCTCGGAGTTAAAATGTGTCTTTGAAAGGTAAAAGCAAACGAACGGTGTTAGTCCGGTATTGAAAGGGATATGCAAGGATTAGAGTCACCCTCGGAACCTCTTTTTTAAAGGAAAATTTATCTGTCATATCAATTTAGAAATAAAGACAATACATTTTTAAATTAGTGATTTTAAATTTATTGACTTTTAGGGGACTTAATAGTTTTTAAAATTATTTATAATTAATAAGAACCAAATATTTTTAAGTTGCCTTTCAAAAAATCAGTCTTAATTTAGAACTTGACAGTACTCTCCAAATTGCTCAGCACGTGTTTTCTCTTCTTAAAATGACACAGCCTCATGGTATTTCAGCTAGTTTTGATAAAGGAAATGTAGAGTTTGATATTAGGAAATGTAACTTATTGATCCCCAAATAATAAAATGTTGCTCAGCTTGACTGTCTAACCCAATAGCTAAATAGCAAGGTAGAAGTCTTATTTTTAATAGTCCTAATGACTAAAAGTAGAAACTGTCATAATCCTGATTATTTCAAAGCTTAATTTAGGCAATTCAAAACACAGAAATTCCGTTGAGCCAGAGCGGACTTTGGTAAGCTTCTTCGCAGAGCCAAGTTATTCCAGGCCACAATTCCCTAGAGATGGAGCCATCACCTTCTCCAGATGTCAGTAATGACGGTATTCTTGTTTTCTGTGGTAGTTTTTGCTCTTTAATTTTTAGCTACTGATAACACAGCATGGCAGCAAGATTACATCAGAAATGTAATAGAATGCAGCTTCTCCCGCTGAAGCCTTACACCTTCTGTGAATGCCCTAGGCTACCTGGAGTGTCCCCCCCGCCCCCTTGCACTAAAGTTACAACCGTGGCACCTTTACTGCCTCTCCCAGGATATATAAAAATATTGCACTACATTTAAAGGTAAATGTTTACAAATATCATTAGCAGCATTACTGAGCTTTCCATAGTTGTGGTTCTAGAGTTAAATACTTTAACAACACGAGCAGAGTTTGGGAACGAAACCCAAGTTTCGCGATTATTTCTACAGCTTCCAATGCCCCGATTTCAGCAGCATGTCTGGATGCCACTAAACGCCCACACGGTCTAATCCATATAGACACTCCGCCTTCCAGGTTATCGATGGTAAGTTACTTTTTATAATAAGATGGAAGTTGGTTATTACACTTCGGCAGACTGTCTCAAGCTTATGTGACAGAACAGTTTAGCTTTCAGGGAATTTGGTATATGAGACTTAGGTGTGTTCTTTAAAAAGGCAAGCATGCTTAAATAAACGAAAAACGGTGGGGAATACATTGATATATTTGGTTGTAAACATGGCGAAGTAAGGTAGCTTCCGAATATTTCACTTAATAAAATAGCAGGAATGAGAACTGGCTATTGATTTGAAAAGTAATGTCTGTGTTCTCAATTATGTTTTTATCCTCTTCTAAAGCATACCTCCTGCGGGTTTTCTGTTCGGCCCGTTTGCAGCCATCCTGTTTTCCTCACACCAATCCTGTGAGGTAGTTATTGTTATTCTTACTTTGGAGTCGAGTGGTGGCCGCACAGAGCCCTCCAGTGGCCTGCTCCTGGTTAGAGTTCAGTAACGGCTGATGGAAGAGCTTAAACTCTGATGTGGAACCCTGTGCTACAGACCTGAGTCAGAATCTCTACGTTTATATGCCCTTTTCTGCCAGCTAGCAAAGCTGTTCCACCTAGTTTCAAATTACGCCAGTGTCATTATTGCATATCGTGTACCATAGCAGTAACCCACAGAACACACCCATTTTGTGGGCAGGTCGAGGCTCACAAGTCCAGCGACAGAGGCCATGCTCACCCATTCCCCTCAGTCATGTGCTAAAGGAATCCACAAGCTGGACCAGGTATCAGCGTAGATGTTCATTTCCAGAGAACTGGTCCCAATTCCTAAGTATCTCCTATTTCTTTGTTAATGAACGAAGGTGAAAGCCTCTGGGATGGTCACCATTTCTTTTAAGCCTGTAGCATTTGTGATAAAGTAGCAAACCTATTTACATAATTTCTCTCCTTTCCAAACAGTCTCCGGCATGAACATAATTCTACGACAAGACAATCAAAACCAGTTAGCATTATGGTGATCTTAGAACAGTCCCCCTGAAATTTACACACTCTTTATTCCCTATGAGAGAACTGAAGAGGAAAAAAAATTATAAATATTTAGAATTTCCACCTAAAAAAAGTATCAACATTTTGAATATTTCAAATTTTCTACTGCTTACTGTCTAAGAAACATAAACCTCATCACAAAAAGTCTGGACCAACTGCACCTATTTATTCCCTATGACATTTTAATTTTCAATGCAAACTCTTCAACTGCACAAAACTTTAAGGAAAAAGGTCACAGAAGCATAGAAAGCAAGCAATATGCAAATTAAAGATAGAACTACATTCACATCACCAGCTAAAAAGTGCAGCACCTGCTTTTGTATTAATTACATTTGGCAAAAAAAAAAAAAGCACCCTTTAAACCCCAAATAAGAAAAATGTCAAGCAAATAGAGATAAGCTTCATGTTCCCTCAATGATCGCTGTTGTCAACTTGGCATGCAGCAACTCCGCTGTGGTAGCCGTGATGGAAATGAACAGATCAAACATTTAGACACATCTTATGTAACACTAATCCAAACACTGAGAAAGAAACCACAATGAGACGTCACATATACATAAACAGGAGAAGTCAGCTTACATAATTAGAAAATGTTAAAAATAAATTAGTAAAAAATAAATTCCCAGTATAAACCCAAAAAGAGCATAGCTATAAATGCAACCTGAAACAACCAATTTAGTGACCTGGTTGTATTTTTGCTGGAAAACAATCTTGCTCATTCTTGTTCTTACACAAGCAAATAACTGCGGGGAAGCAGGCCAAAGGGCTTAAGGTCTTAGCATCTGTGGGACTCTCGAGGCAACTTCTCAATTATTGTAGAGCTTAAAGAGGGTCACACAGACTCGGACGAGCCAAATAAGTCATCGGATATGCTGCTGAACGGCTGAGAGTCTATCAGCTGTCTTAATTCACTATCAAGGTCTTCTTCAGTGTCGTCTGTGTACTTGCTTATTTTTTTTGGAGTGCTGGTCTAAAGACAGACTTTCTAAGGATTCCATATCTTCAATGCCTGCTCGATAGTGGATCATCAGAAGTGTGAGAGCTTGTAGTCTTTCACCTGATTTCGTCAAAGCAGCAGAGAGAAGCGACTTCTTCCTGGTCTCGGTTGTCTCTTTTTCTTCTTTAACAAGGGAGTTGTTATGCTCCAACTCCTGATCGATTTCGCTCTGCAGCTTGTCCAGCATGAACTCTAGCTTCTGGATCCTCTCCTCTGTAGGCAAGCCCCGATACAGGTCTCGCCAATTTCCTTCACCGCAATGAAAACGCTGTCATCTAGCCCACCCTCCTTTCTCACCAACTTGATTCCCGTTTGGTTTCCCCGCTTAGAAGGACTGTTTGGACCACAGACCTCCGTGTCGCTGCCTTCGTTGTCTGACGTGTTGGGTGTCTGTTTGGGTGAAGGCTCCACTAGATCTGTTCCCTGGTTCCGAAAGTCGAAGTTTTAGAGACCTGACGCAAATTCAACAAACGAGAGCTCGTGATTGATGATATGTCTTGTCAAACCGGATGTTTTATTCATGGACTTGCTAGCTTCAGTATCAACGCGAGGAGGCATGCCCAAGAGGCTTTCTTGGCTGTCCAGCCTGAGGGTTTTGAGAGCCCGGTCTATCCGCTTATCAGCTGCGCCGCACAGAGGAGTCTCAGCCAGACACTTTTCCTGACATTTCTTGTGACAAACGTAAGCACAGAACATACACTGGGAAGCAGCTTTAGTCCAAACCTTCTTCTTACAGTAGTCGCACCACGTTGGGTTCTGGAACTGAGTATCCTGGAAACTATGTTTATTTTCGGGTAGACCCAGCTGCCCAACCAAGTGTTCCTCTTTCGGTGGGGCAGAAAGCTCTTCCACTAAGTGGAGTTCTTTTTCTTTCTCTAAGTTACCAACAACATGGTGGGGTCGGACTCGCCTTCTTTCAAATATTTGAAGTGAACAGTAATGTCACCAAAGCAAAATTTGTCATTGAAGCCTTTCTTCATACTCAGATTGCGCAGGGCAGTTCTGCTGACCGTAGCCTTGGGCGAGGGGGCTTCCAGCCTGAATTTGGACAGGTATTCCATGTTCGACGTGGCAAGGCAACCTAAAGCCACCTCTTCGAGCTTTAAACTAACGTGCCCCAAGCAGATGAGGCCTCCTAACTTGAAGGGGTCCCTGCACCACAGGGCAATGTTTAAGTATCTGTGACTGGCTTCTATGTCAAAGAAACATGTCGCTCTGGTTCTTGTCCATTTTCCTTGCTTATTTCGTAAGGAATTTCAGATGATTCCCATGTCTGAGGGTCATCTGAACTGTCCTTAGGAGGGCAGGAGCTTTCTGACGTAAAATCTTTCAGCCCTTCTTGCTTTGCCGAAATTTGCTTCGATGCAGCAGCTGCGTCTTCGACATGATCCAGGCTTTTTGCTGGTTTCTCAGCAGATTTATCTGCAGGAGGCGGTGGGACCTTCTCTGGTTTCTCAACAGGAGCATCTGGTTCTGCTGGACTTGAGGCATCAGCAGAAGGCAAAGGGACTTTCAGCTGCGGTCGTGGTGGCACAGGGGGCTTGAAGGTGGATCCTTGGGTAGGTTTTGACGCTGGCACTGGGTCTGTTGTCTCGGGTTTTAGGGCCAAGGGTTTATTTCCTTCTTTGGGTGGTAGTTTTGGTGGTGGTGGTGGTGGGTGACTTCCTGCAACTACTTTGCGATTTAAAACTGGTGATATAGTTCCGAGGGGTTTCACAGAGAGCGCTGCTGGGGTACGCTTGGGACTATGACTCAGAGGCTGGGCTTCTTCTCTGAGCTCACTCTGTGCTCTCAATCACTTGCCAAGTCTTCAAACTCAGAATCCAAGTCTTTACTCTCAGCATCCATTGCCAGCCCTGCTGTTTCCTCTTCATAATTTGATGGGCATGAGCTTGGCAGAAGGTTTTCTTCCAACTGGCCCAGAGGCTCTTGCAGCACTGCCCCCTGATTGCTCTGGCCCACTGGCCTTTCGTAATAGACCAGCACCCGGTCACCGGCCTGTTTAATGAGCTTCAATACTTGCAGCGTGGATGTAATTTTCACACCTGTTTAAGGATTTTAAAAGGGAAAACATGTAAATTTCTGCTATGAAAGTTAGCCAAATTTGCTAGTGCTCACTGCCTGCTAATCTGTAGTCAGTTTCAGTCCTCCCTAGGTTTAAATGCCATCACTGCTCAGATCTGAGAAGTAAGGAGAGTGAGACTGAGTTTCAGGATAAACCAGACTTAGAGTGATGGAAAATTACGATCCTGCTAAAGTAAATTCTAAAATGCTAGAGGTGTGACAATGAACGGTCTCAAATCAAAAGACCGATGCCTGTTAAACTCAGCAAAAGTATAATGGGTTCTTTCATCGGAGTTTTACTAGATTAGCTCTACTCATTAATCCTTCCCAGGGCTAGAAAGACAACGAAGACAGGAAACATTTCTAAGTTCAGCAAGTCTGCTGACTATCTCTGCCTTCTCTAGTCACACCATCCTGAACTTTAATTATATTATCCTCTAACAGGCATTACACCAACATGGCTCAAAATTCAAAAGGTAAAAAAGGTGTACAATGAGAAATCTCCCAGGAAAACCGTCCAGACTCTAAGGCTGGCTATGGCTTCTGCTGTGTCAACACTTAAATATTCAAGGCTCTCCGACCTCATCTACTTTCTCTGAGACAGTACTTAAGTTACCCCCTACATATAGGCACAGAGAATGGGTGCTGAGAAATGGGTCTTTACTTTCCTAAGTATATCACAGACAGAAACTCAGCTCCATGTAATAACCTGATCTCAGAGTTCTTCAGCTTACATCCTCGTAAAGCTGCCACTGTCAGGCAAGATCCTAGTCTGATTCTGGGGGAAGGGGGGAGAGGGAGCTGGGGCTATTCCTTATAGTGCTGGGAGACCACCTGGTGCCAAGGGCCAAACGGGGTCTCCTGTATTCCAGCCAAATGGCAGATCTTCCCTACTCTCAGACACACCGCCTGGCCATCACTTAGAACTCTTCCACATCTCAGATCACGGTCCAGTCACTCTGCTGTGCTCTCATGGCCCAACCAGTCTCCTGACATTCCATCCTGCTTTTCTCCTGAAGATTTCAGTGATGCTGACCTCATACTTTTGTCCTCTGGCTTGAGCTCTTTCCTCTTTTCCAACTCCCTGTCCTTCTAATCCCCATCTCCCATTTTCTGTTTGCTCCAGAGCTTACCACTTGGTTCATAAGTGTCAAATTATGTGAGTCATGTTCTGGTCAGCATGGTGTCCAATACTGTTTTATCACTCTTTAGACTCACCCACTCCCATCACCTGCCTTTCCCTCTCCTTTGCGCCATTTAGGTGACTAAGGGTTGTACACACGCCTGCCTGCTGTGCTTGCACATGGAACAGTGCTCACCTGATTTTCAATTCTTTTATGCTTGGGGCCACGTTTGGCAGTGCTTAGGGGATATGGCCTGATGCTCGGAGATCATTCTTTGTTGGGATACACAGCTGCCCAGAGCTTCTGCATCTGCCCAGACCTCCTTCAGGCCACTTTGCAGATAGGGGCAGGAAAAGTTTGGATCTGTGACTATGTGGCAAAACATCTTACCACATATTCTATGTTAACTGGTATAAATATTTTCTCTCATGCTCCCATAATCTTCCTGAGATTGGACAAATCTTACCAGTATTTTTATATGGCTGTGTTGGATCGCTAAGAATAACAGAGCCATAATTAGATAAGACAGAAATGCTGTTTGCCTCCTGGCAAGCAAGTGTGGCTCTCTGTAAATTCTAATGGCTGGTACCCAAAACAACCCTGAAGATAAGGCTCTCCTGGGGCTTGGAGAAATATATACCTAGCTGTAGAACATCTATGGTACAGATACATGCCTTTTTTTTTTCCTTTTTTTGGGTCATACCTGGCAATGCTCAGGGGTTTCTCCTGGCTTTGCACTCAGGAATTACTCCTGGCTGTCCTCGGGGGACCATATGGGATGCTGGGGATCAAACCGGTGCAAGGCAAACGCCCTACCCTACCCGCTGGGCTATTGCTCCGCCCCCATACACACCTTTTGTATTAATCCTGAGATTTGGTTCATCTCGGATGCTCTTGCATGGAGCTGCAGAGAAACTTCAAAGACAACTATTGGTGAGGGCATATTAACATTTCAATGGGACCAGGTGAGCTCCTGAGGGGAGCAAAGTTGAAAGAATTGGCCTTGACTATGGCCTTGATTTGTGGGTCCAGTCAGGCTAATAGAGATATAAAAATAAACCACTTCTCTGCTTCTCTCTCTTCTTCACCCTCTGCCTCTGCTCTCTGCCCAGTTGGGCCTAAGCATGTGGTAGTGGCCATCTTGGCTGAGAGCCTAAATCTTACACGTGGCCTGGGCCCAGCTAGGTACTTAAAGTTTGGGGGTTTCCTGCTACTGGATTGTGTATCAGAACCTGCGTGAGTAAAGTCTTTTTGAAAAATTCGCTGGATTCGCACATCTTTCTCTACCCGCTGGCGGCTGATCCCCAGGGGCAGAAGGGGATCCCTGTCCTGCTCCCCAATTCTGTTGGGCAACCAGCGTTTCTGACAATTCTTGATGGTGTTTAGGGAACCATAGAGTGCCAAGGATCAGATCGGACCCTTCCTCATGTGCTCTGGCCTCTGAACTACTCTCTGGCCCTCACTTGACTTATTTAATCACCAAACATTTGCTTCCAAATTTCGGAAAGCTCCACCCTTTGGCCTAAACACTTATTACCAGTAAAATTTAGATCATTCTAAGAAGGTTCTTCATGAGCTGCTCCTCCAGTCTTCTATTACTTCCCTTGCAAGGAAAGTTGTAGTTTGATGCATAAATGGTAACTCTAATGAGCTATGGCAGGTAAAATAATTAACTCAGTCTAAACACATTACTTGGTGACTTTTTACCTGCCCTCAGCTCAGCTCATCTCTTCTTTGACTATCAGGACTTTTGTGGCAACAGCCATGTGTCTTACAGGGCTGGTTGACCAAATGTGAATTCCTTTCCATTTGGAATACTTTAAATATATAGGAAACTCTAGAAAACAGTAAAATACACGCCATCATTCGGCTTCAAATACAATAGTCATTTTGGCACACATGTATCAATGATCACAGTCTTGTTACAAAATATTTTATTTTTTTAAATGCTGAAGAGATAGTACAGCAAGAATTGCATGTGTCTGACTTGGGTCTGATCCCAGGAACCACATACAATCATATATATAACCACTGTATACCAGAGAGAATTACAGCTATGAAAAATGAATGTGTTACTTCAAAAAATGTTAGATGTTAGATGTAAATGTATAAATTTTGTTTTTTCATTCTGATATATATAGTGAGAGAGAGAGAGAGGAGCGGCTTGGATTTCTTTCCTTTTAATAATATTTACTATTTGTTTAACTAAAAGCAAACATCTTTCCTAAAATAGGATGTAAAAATTAATTTTATTTGGTAGTTTTAAATCCAAACAATATGAATATGAACATGTATATTGAATTCTGATTTAGTCAGGGAGAGTAACTCTTCTGTTTATACTATACCACCTGACCAATAGGTTCTATTTCCTGTTTGTTTTTGTTTTGAGCACCTTGGCGGTGCTCAGGGTTTACTCCCTGGTTCTGCACTCAGGATTTAATTCTGGCAGGCTTGGGGACTATATGGGATACTATGTATCAAAACTGGGTTGGTCATGTGCAAGGCAAATGCTCTACCTGCTGTACTATTACTATTATAGACCAAATAGGGTCTATTTTATGCCTTGTACCTTCATGTCTAGGGATAACTGCAGCACTGGGGGCTTGTTAAATACAGACTCCCAGATCTGCTGAATCACAGTCAACATATTGGCCTTTTCCACTTTGGAGAATCCTCTTGACCATGTATCTATCCCATCTCTCTCCCTTGTCATTTCTGAGTAAATTTCTTTCACTTGTATCACTTGTCTTCCCGTTGTTCACTGATTTGCTCAAGTGGGCACCAGTAACATCTCCATTATGTCCTGTCAAGTGCTAGTGTAGCCCAAGGGCATCTGCTCGCTCCAGGAACACAAAGAGCCTCAAACCATTCATTTAGGTCATGGGAACAAGGTCTATAAGTGTTACTGGTTTTTGGCATATCAAATACAACATGGGTATAGAGCTTGCCAGGCACTGCCGAAATTTCTTTAAATAAAATTATTTTGGAAAAACATAATTTTAATACTGTGTGTGTAGGTGACCAACATACAAATGGAATTTCAAGAAGGCTGCTATGCTACTCTCAGACTTCTATGTAATGCTGTGCTGCGGTGGAGGCCCTACTAGTATGTAACAAAATCGTATTCCCTCCTTGTCATGATGGATCTTAAAGGAGTTTTTGGTGGGGTGGGGCGGATATCCAAGAATAACTGCTCCTTGGTTTAGGAAGTGATCTGTATTACTGTCTTAAAGTGAGACAACATAACTCACTGTGACCAACAATGTGTTCAAGAAATCTATGCCAAGTCTAAAATGGGTGAGTGAGATAGTACAGAGGTTAGAAAAGGGTTGCACCTTTTCCCCACTGGTGTGCACAGCTGAATTTGACTCCTTATTCACAATCAGCAAGTAATCTATCAGCAGAGTTTTTGTTATGAATCCAACAGACAGGAAGGCACACAGGTAGCAGCACACTTTCCTACATGTTATGGTTCTTTGGTCTCCACTCTGAATGGCAGCGTCATTTGGGACAGTGGGGCCACAAGAGAGTCGGGAATATTACTCTCTCCTGATCAATATCTAGTCCTAAATCATTAGGAAAGCATGTTAATACTGAAGATTTTGAGGATAAGTATAATGATACTGGTTATAAAGAAAGGAAAACAGCTCAATTACATCTCACTCAATAAAACAGAGGCATGAAGGGAGGCTTAAGGAAAATGGACTAGGGCCCGGAGCAATAGTACAGCAGGCTGACCTGAGTTTGATCCCGGCATCCCATACGGTCCTCGAGCACTGCCAGGAATAATTCCTGAGTGCAGAGCCAGGAATAATCCCTGAGCATTGCTGGGTGTGATCCAAAAAAGCACCCCCAAAAAAAAAAACACTAAAAGTACAATGGCCTAAAGGTGAAACATTATATATTAATTTGGAAGGTTTCCTTCAGACTTTTAATTGTACTATACTACAGTTAATGCCATCTTTTCACTATAAAAGCAACTTATAAAAAATACAGGAAAGAGAGAAAGAATTCCATCTACAAATCAGTTTTTTTCTGGAAGGACGGAATATATTGATTACCTCCAATAGCAATCAGTCGATCTCCCCGCTGAAGATCCGCGATGGCAGCAGGGGAGTTGGGGGCCACAGTCTCAATTATGACGTGCCCAGCATAGCCATCAGTTGACTGGACGAGACGAAGTGTAAGTCCAACACTCTGTAAACTCCCCTTTACTAACTCAACCTTTGAAGAAAGGAAAAAAAGATCCAATGAGTCCAAAGCAGTAGAGTGAGAAAACAGGAATGTGCTGAGCGGCCCGCTATGGCTCCTGCTGTGTGCCGCTGACTACGCCCATTAATATTAACCACACATCGCACAGCTCACCAAGAGACAGACATATACTTGCCAGATGATTCCGTTATCTACTGAAATGAAAACGTTTCTACATCATCTTATGTCTACAGGAAAGCTCATATAGAAATATTAAGAAAGTATTCATAAGCAAATGAGTCAACAAAGAACTGGTCAAATGACAGAATGCCGAACATCCAGCCGCATGATTGGAGTAGTCCTCAGTAAGAATAAAAGCATTAATAAATCAAAATGAACAGAGATTGAACACCAGCTCAGTGAAGAAGTTAAATTCGAAAGACCGTTTTTGTCTGTCTGGTGTGTTTGGAGTGTGTCTGGAGCCACACCGGCTATGCTCAGGGCTTACTCCTCCTGCTCACGTACCAGGGATGACTCCTGGTGGTCTTGGGGAACTGTAGTGATGCCAAGGATCCAACCCAGATGGGCTGTATGCAAGGTAAGCACCCCACTCACTGTACTACTCTCTGGCTCACAAACGGCTCATGAAATTGGTATAAAATCTCAGGAATGGCAAAAACACAGAGACAGGAGAGCAGATTAGGACGCGCCAAGGCAGGGGGTTGGGGCGAGTGACTGAGGGCAGGTCAGGCAAACGAACCACAGGTGTAGTGAGCTGCTCTTGGAGTTGGGGGCAGCAGTGGAGAGGAGTTCCTAAGCGCTGCTGGAGTAGGCCCAGGGGGCCTCCAGAGAGCCCTGCTCAACTGGGCAATGTAATCCACACACACAGTGCTGGGAACAACTACCCACCCCCTCCCGTGTTCAGGGCCTCCAGAGCTGCTGCACCAATTATAGGGTCCGCGTGGTCCTAGCAACCAAACCCAGCTCCTGGGTTATCTCCTGGCCCACATCTGGTGAATTTATGCATACCTCAAGAAACTTAAAATAGAGCAAACACAGCCACAGTTCTGAATGCCATTTCTGGCTTGAGACACATAATACATACAACTTGCTCGGTTAATCTGGAGTTTTTTGTTTTTGGGTGACATCTAATGAAGCGCAGGTATTACTCTAGGCTCTGCGCTCACAAATGACCTTGGGCAGGGCTACGGGGACCACATGGGATGCTGGGGACTGAGCCCAGGTCAACTGCCTGCAAGGCAAGCGCCCTACCCACTATACTGTCTCTCCAGCCCCCAGCACTTAGTCTTAGAATTCATGCTCTTAATATAGTCTTTTAATAATAATAACTTAATTATTTTAATAATAAAATTAACTTGTGATGAATTTAGATGTCCTTTTACAATCATTAAGGAGAGCAGCTTTTAGAATTATTCCATTTAAGTAAATGCACACTGACTCTTAACCTCAAAGAAGTAGAATTATTAGAATAGGATTAAACCAGACACAATTATAAAGCACACACACTGGGATGGAAACTTAAAAAAAAATCAAAGTGTAACCTGCGTTAACTGGTAAACTTTATTTACTGTTAAATAAAAAAATAAACAATTATTTTGTAGAATAAACTTTTAATTTTATCAAGCATGTTCATGTAACTTAAAATGTCCAGTGTCTGAAGGAACTGGCAACAGGCAACTGTTCTGCCTCCCCAGGGACAGGCCCTGACCCAAGGCCCTACGCCTGTATCAAGGCACCCTCCACATCTGCTGTTTTCAGCTGTGTTAGGATGACTTCTTCTCTTTCGATAACACACAATCATATTTTAGACAAGTGTTGACTTCATACCGTAGCAATGATGTTAATTAACTCCTGCTCCTTCCCTACAAAACCAGTACATCACTATTTGTAATTCCTCCCACATAACCAAAACTGCAATTAGTCCACGTTTACCAGTATTTTTTTATTTTGTCAAGCAGAGGCAACTCTTCACACCACGCCTTCTACACTTCACCTCTCTACACTCTTTACTGTCTATCACCACAGTCAGTGGTGGTAAGGTGAGGTGTCTGTGTACGACAAGACTATGAATATCAATGCCACTGTAAACACATTACCTTAATTTTAAAAAACAACTGTGCCATCAGACTGCAAGAATTACATTTACTCAACCAAAATGAAGCTATGAGGTTAGATGATTCTAAAGGCTAAAAGTGAGTATTTACTATACTAAAGCTATATAATACTTAAGTAGGATTATGTAAGTGCTGCTTCTGTGATTATGGCATACATTTCTGTTCGCACTTGTTTCTATATAAAAATTTTTAGTACTCTGTTGAAGAGAAATGTTTTCTTTATCCCAATCTTCTGCCAAAAAGCAGCTGGCTATAAATATAGAAAAAATGATCAGATTAGACACAAATCACTCATTTGTAATCCTCTTAGCAAGATGGACTGTTTGAGATGAAAATTCCTATTAAATAGAAGTAACAAACCAATGTAAAGTATAAAAATCCTCAATCGACATATGACCAAATTCTAGTTTAAAAAAAAAAGAAAAAAGAATTCCAATTTCTACATACCTCAATATGGTGTGTAAAATGGTAAGAAACACATCTTAGAGGTTTAACTTAAGAGGTCTCATCTGGGCAGGAAGTGTTCCAGCACCAAGTCCCTGGACTAGCCGAGGGGACACTTGCTATGTGCCCTGCCCCGGGCCAGGATCCGAGAGGAGTGGTTTCTGGACTGTTTACTTCCCACGACCTCAGTGAGCTGAACCCGGCTTCCTTCTTTTACAGACAGAGCACTGAGTCGGTCTCTGAAGAGCCAGCCAAGGTCAAAGAGAGCAGAGAAATTACACTCATGCCGCTCTCCTTGGGCGGCTGGAGTGAAGGGGTCGGGCAGGCTGGCAGGGGTATACCTGTAATAAGAGACGAGCCTGGGACAGGCACTTTCTCGGTGGTGAGAGACGCCAAGTGAACACAGCACCTGCCTCTAGGAAAGGAACACTGGGAGGGAGAAACGGTTTTCTTCCTGAACCATAATTCAAATCCTCAACGGACATATTTTGAAAGGATGTTTCTGTAGACATTTTGCCTGATTTTCCACAACCCTACCAATCACTATCACACTGAACTGCCATAGTTTAATTGCCTAAATTAAAATCATTGAAAACATATATATATATATTTTTTTAGGTATTGCATAAATACCTGTAGTGAAGTATTACTCAACCTTTCACACCTATGGACCAGCACCTGCCCGGCAAAACTGATCCTGCAGTTAGAACCAAGGTGGCAGCCCAGTGTTTACCAACCTCTCACGCCTGTGGTCCGCCAGGCTATGTACTGTGCAGTAGTTTTATGTGGGGAATACCATTTTCCTGTAAAATCAGTACTTAGACCTGCCTTCCTGCTCCAGGTCGCTTCAGCATTCAGTTCTCCTGACCTACCTTCTCACAGATTACAGAGACTGCTTTCCCCTATCTTAGAAAAAATTTTCCTAGAAAGGCCACACCTGACAGTCCCCAGGGTAGACGGACGGAGGGGCGGTATAAAGAGCTGGGACCTGGCAATGGTAGGCAGGCGCTCTAGCTCTTGAGCTCTCTCCCCGGCCGCTCTCGCTACCATGTCATTTTTGGGGGCGCTACCCAGCAATGCTCGGAGATTGAACTCCGAGCTCCCGGATGCAGAGCATGTGCTCCAGCCGTCCAAGTCACTTCCCTGGCTGATTCCCCCACCCTCAAGAAAGCTTTACCACCCGGCTTGCACACACCCCAGGGGCGGTGCACTCTTCTTGCAGAAGGGCCCTCTGTGAAGGTAAACAGCCTTGTCAGAAACACAGATCTCTAAAATAACTGAATTCGCAGTCCTTAGAGACAGTACTGGGATTAAGATGCCGTCCTTGCACACTACCAATCTGGTTGATCCCCTTAACACATATGGCCCCCAAGCACCTCCATCTCTGGCCCAAACACCCCAAAACCATTGGTTTTTAAGTTCTAGAAAATAAAAATATGAAATTAAAGATACTTGTTTGTGCCAACGAAATATTTTGGATACAATGAATTACTAAATTTTAAAAACGGTCCTTAAAAACTATTAATGCCACAAAGAAACCATTTCTTATTAGAAAAGGCTTCTTGGGTTTATGACTGACTGCTGCACTCATGGGCACGTAGCACAGTGCCTCTGATCAAACCACACTCCACGTAAAGCATTTACAGGGCACCAATCTCGTCAACTCTTCTTTGACTAGTCTGCACTTCCAACAGCTCAGGAAATCCTGGGTCACCTGGCAATGTGGGATAGGTGGAGGAGGCCGTGCCATGCCAGGGCCTGAACCAAGGGCCTGAGCTATCTATATCTCGGGTCCCTAAAGTCATCCATTTTAGTGGGCCCGTACAGCTTTTCTTTGCTTGGCTTGCTATGTGATTTGGCGGTTGAATTTTGAATCTCACAGACTAGGCAATTATGTTTAGAGCATTAAAAATTTATATCCAAATTTTAAGTAATTGAGGCCAAGATATATAAAATTAGAACAACTTTTATATTAAGTGAGTTATTTGCAAAAGGGATTTTATGTCATCAAGCATTCTTGGCACAGAATGTGTTAGATATATAGCTTTCTAGTCATTTCACTGAATACCTGATGTCAGACTAATTTACTAATTAGGGCACAAATTAATGCCAGGCTAGGAATCATCTGCTTATCATCCATCATGAACAGAGACGGCAATAAGGCTGTCTGCCTAGAACCAGATTTCTAATCTTACTTTCCATCATGTTCACCATTAAAAATCTTCAAAATTGGGCTAGAGCACTAGTACAGTGGATAGGGCATTTGCTTTGTACGTGGCCGAACTGGGTTGATCCCCAGCATCCCATATGGTCCCTTGAGCACCGCCAGGAGTGATTCTTGAGTGCACAGACAGGAATTACCCTGAGCACTGCTGAAAGAGACAGAGAGACAGAGAGAGAGAGAGAGAGAGAGAGAGAGAGAGAGAGAGAGAGAGAGAGAGAGAGAGAGAGAGAAAGAAAAAGAAAAAAATCGCCAAACGGATGACCCTATTCCCTCCCTCAGTAACAGTATGCTAAATATTCCTAAGGGAAACACAGGTTTCTTTTGTTCAGTCATTTTATCCTCATCTCATGATTACTTCTACTCTTACCCCCTTGGTACATGTACGACAAGTAATATTTGCTCTATTTCTGAAGTGACTAATTTAAAATCAGAATGCTATTAATCAATTTCTGCTATAGTTGTTTCAATAAATGATAATTTAAATCAATTACCAAGTAACTGAAGGGTTTGAGAATAAAGAAAGGAAACAACACGAAAAACAAACTGAGCCTGAAGGATCATTCTGTATTAGTCTAATAACATGGGCAGTTTTATGAGCACAGAAAATGCAAACAGATTCCAGGGAAACTAACAACTGGACAATCACACTGCATTCTTTCCAAGCAGATTCCCCATCGGCTATTCAGGTCCATCAACCCTAGCTGACGAACGGATGCATTAAGTCCTCGGTCGCCACCATCTCTAACAGCAAAAAAATACTCACACTGTGTATGCATAGGATGACGCTGTCTTTCTGGAGAAGTTAATTCATGAGAGACATGAAGCAGTTTAATCTACTGGTATAAAATTATATCAATTCTCACAAAACTTTACAAAGATTTGTCATTTGAAGTTGAACAAATTCCTAAGTCAGAAGACTTCTGAAACTCTTTAGACCACGTAATCTACCAGCTTACTAAGTGTTAATGCATGGCCTAACAGGGTTCAATCCCAGCATCCTACAGGGTACCCCAAGCACCACCAGAAGTGATTCCTGAGCACAGAGCCAGGAATAAGCCCTGAGCATCACCAGGGGCAGCGCAAACAAACAAAAGCATGCCAAGAATGCAAGAATGTGAATGGATACCCCTAACACTAATTAGAGATTTCCTTACAACATTAAAACAATAGAAAATGACTAAGTGCTCATCACTAGGTGACTGGTTAAATAAATTACTTTAACAGTAGAGCTGCAAGGAGACTGGTAAAAAATGACATGTACAATGGAAATAAGAATGTGTCCTCAGGGACAGAGAGATAGTATAGCAGGGAGGGTGTTCATCTTGCATGTGCCAACCTGGGTTCAATCGCTGAGCAAAGAGCCAGGAGTAAACCCTCAGTACCACCAGGTATGGTGCAAAGAAACAAACCAAACACAGAGCATCCTGCATACACTGTTAAGTAGGAAAGACTATATAATTTACATAATCTATCTCACTTTAGTCTTTGAGGATTATAGTCTGTCAATCATTATGTGTATGTTTATAAGGTTACAAATTTTTTAAACAAGAATTTACAGTGGTTCTCTTTAGAATTTCAGAATTTGTTTGAGTTTTGCAGTTTTCTTTATAGCTTTCAAAACATTGTTTTAATGGGGGGGAATATAGCTCCTTTCTATTTCCAAACCTCATTATCACTTTTATAGGAATTGATATAAAATATGCATTGTATACTCTCAGACATGGGGCAGAGCTGCTACTGGCTCTCACTGCGCCCAGCTGCTCATGAGGCGCCTGGGAGGGATGGCAGGTTCTAGCCCTGGCCTGCCACCCCAGCAGAGCCTCACAACAAGCCAGACGACCCCCCCACTGCATGAGGACCTCCATTTTCCACATCCGACTTCCTCCTCTCGTCAGAACTCCACCCCAGCAGACCAGCCTATCACAGCCCAGCTCGCGCGCCATGGTTCATCAATAAATGCTGGATTTTGAGATGACTACAAGAGTATGCTACCCGCACGGCAGAGCCTGGCAAACTACCCGTGTCGTACCAGATACCAGTAACAATTATAGACCTCATTCCCATGACCTGATGGAATGGTTTGAGGCTCTTTATGTTCCTGGAGCAAGCAGGTTCCCTTGGGCTCTACTTGCATGAGACAGGTCATATGGAGATGTTACTGGTGCCCGCTTGAGCAAATCGATGATGAACAGGAAGACAGTGATACAGTGACAGTGATACTCTCATTACCTTGTGGGGGCTCTCTCAGAGGGGTGGGTAGAATATTCATGGTAATTTTCAGCAACATGGGAAGATACCGTCATTGACGACATCGATGAAGAATACAACCGACTGGTTCAGCACCTCCATGATTGTGCGAAGAATGCCGAGAGAGAGAAAGACACAAAAGGATGCCTGTCTTCAGTAACTCTTGAGCTCATTTGCCAACGTGGCAAGGCGCGAGCCTCAGGGAGACCAAATGCTAACGTCCAAGCTTGCTAAACGGTGCAGAGAAGCAATAAAAGACCTCAAAGACAGAGGAGCAGAAATACTGGAAGATGCAGCAGAAGCCGGTAAAAGCATTCACACTGCCCGCCTGTCCTTCGCCAACTATAAGACCAAGATGACTGCTCTCTGACACCCTGATGGATCTATCACATCTTCCAGAAAGGCAATGGAGAAAATTATCCAGTAACAAATGCATTGTATGCAAAATGCTACTGTAAAATATTCATGTTTCTTCAGATTTTGCAATGAGAACATCATAAAAATTAAAGCTGTCCCAATGAATGGTGACTACTTCCTTATGTTCAATGGTTCCTCCTTAAGACATTTTCACATTTTTAGTAGAAAAGACAATTCACACATCATTCATTAAAAAACAAGCCATCTAAACATATTCTAGTCATTTTATGACCTTTAAAAATATTATGAATTATCCAGAAGTCTTATTTACAGTGCTTAATGAAACACGCTTATCTCTTCCACTATAGAACATACTGTTTATATATAAACAGCTTTCAAATATAACCAACTATTTGTCTAGTACAATCCAATATCAATGTAAACCAACATGCTTACAAATGGGAAGCACAGCTGTTCCCAAATCCACTTTAAACTCTATTCATGTTCAATATTTATGAAGGAAAATACACAACACCTGATGGAAGTACTAAAAGACTGAGTGAGTTAATGCAACAAAAAGTGTTGCTACCCTTGCCAACCGCCTATCCAAAGGCAACAAATATTTGAGTCAAATTTTACTTTTATTGAGCATATTTAAGATGTCTTCCCTTTAATTAGTAAATAATAGAAAGAACTTCACACTTATAGTAAAATAAAAAGCTGCCAAGGGCTGGAGGCGTCAAAAAGTAGTTTCATGAACTATTCACAAATGTTCTAAAACTACATCATTAATTACAGGTCGTGTAGATCAAGGGTTCTCAGCCATTTCACACTTGGGGGAGCACTGGTCTACAGGCGTTCAGGTGAAAAAACCCCTGACAAGACTTTTCAATGTTACATCCTTTTTTATCTTAAACCTTGCAAGTTTTATATGCCTGTCAATGCATTAGCCATAGTTGAGTATGCAGCATTAGTTGACGGTCATCTTTTTTCAGTAATTGTTGGTGTAGTCACACCTGATGGTGCTGGGAGTTAGGACAAGCCAATAGGGACAGAATTCAGGGTCTCACACATGCAAGGCATCATAAGGTCAATCACTTCAGTCACATTTATGATATTCCATCATTATTGACTTGACTTGACATCCCGTTATTTGTTGATTTGCTCGAGCGGGTGCCAGTAATATTTCCACTTGATATACAATAATAGAGCCCTTGGGCTCTACTAGCATGAGACAGGACATGTGGAGATGTTATTGGAGCCTGCTCGAGCAAACTGATGAACGGGAAGATAGTGATAGTGAATAAACTTGATGTTTTTAAATGTTACTGTTTGATTTTCAACTTAAAAAAAACAAGGATGGGGGGCCAGTGCAGAGACAGAGTTACCCCTGAGCATCGCTGGGTTTGACCCTAAAAGCAAACAACAACAACAAACACCCAAGGCTATCCCACCACTCAGTCATTCCTTCTGTTTGCCTCATCTTGCTGAGCAAGAATTTAAAGAGAGGGGAGTGGGAGCAAGAGACTTATAAGGACAGGCAAAAAGACAGCACTATACCAAGAGAAGGTCTTCAGGGCAAGTCCGATAATGACAGCCACAATTCGTTCTTTATGTGCCAGAAACTGCACTATTTTAAAGGCACATTTAAACCTTTCACCTGCTACTAATCCCTGCATTTTTAAAGATAATAACATAATGTACTCATAGACACGGTCCTGGAGAGGAAGAACCAGACCGAACCTGCCACTTGTGGAGGTGACGGCGTGAAGGGCGGCTGCTCTGGCAGCGAAGTGCTGGATACACCAACGGTCTTTACCGCTTGCTAGCTAGGCGATCCAAGCACGCTATTCCCCGTTTCCTTATGTAAAATAAAGATAACTACGTTTATTTTGATGAAGCTTGTTATGAGATCACTTGACATCCCGTTATTGGTTGATTTGCTCAAGTGGGTGCCAGTAACGCTTCCATTTGTCCCCATCATGTGCCAGTGTAGCGATTTGTTATGAGAATCAAATGCTAAATGCGTATAAAGTCTTAAAATTATGATGGCACAGAGAAACGGCTCCTATCTTGTTACTATCAATGGAGTGAATATATGAGGGGAAGGAACTGAATTTACCTCCAGAACTCTGAAATCCCTCTCGCATCTTCTAAACTGTTTACTTCCCAGTTCTGCATTGAGTGTATGACAGAGAAATTGAATGATTTGGCTAAATGAGTTTTTGTGGGAAGGTGTTAACTGTGCCTTGAATAGACATTTCAGTTCGTGACAAAGCCCCAGCTGAATCCATCAGTTCTACACTAATCACAGCAAACTGGAAGGACATGAGACACAGAACCCCAAAGCAATGTTTAAGTTCTACTATTATTTCCTTAACCTGTTCTCAAATGCTCCTTAACAACTACAAGATTCTTACCACTTTACTATGAAAAGCATACCGCTTTTATTTGTTATGTGAAAAAGACATCCTAAACAGACCAGTTACCACAAATAAACTTCAACTACCTAAATAAGCTGGTCAAAGTTCAAATCGCACTGAGATTATAAAAACAAATCTTTGATAATCCCTGTAGCTCAAACCTAACCTGCTAGAAGGAAATCTTCGCCCTCTTCCTTCTACCTCCTCATGGCCAAGTCTGTCTAAGCTCCTCTCCCGTCCTCTGACAATGCCTACATTTTCAGTGGTGTCGTGTCACACTGATTCTGAGAGTTCAAACTTTTAGTTCCCCTTGCCTCACTTTGCCCTGTGCTGCCAGATTTGATAACATGTTACTTATGAGCAATCAAGATACGGAGCAAACATTTTCCTGTACAGAACTTCACCCGCTCCTCACACAACAAAGCGCGAAAGCATCATCAGTCCCATTCTACATCAACGTGAAACGCTTATTGGCTCACGTATGCTCATGACACCACTCTACGACTTGTAAGCCCAGAGTCCCATCTGACTTGGGCAAGATTCTGGCCTGGCCTACCATCCCAATAGAGGCTCGCAAGAAGCCAGAGGACCCCCCCACGCCATGAGGGCCGCCATTTCCAACATCCGACTCCACAGCTCATCGGAGCTCGACCCAACAGAAAAGCCGATCTCTCCCAGTTGCCGTTCATCAGTAAGTACATGAGATGAGAGCCTACTACCAAGAGTATCCCACCCACACTGCAAAGCCTGACAAGCTCCCCGTGTCGTATCTGATATGCCAAAAACCAGTAACAATTATAGACCTCATTCCCAGGACCTGAACGAATGATTTGAGGCTCTTTGTATTGCTGGAGCAAGCAGATGCCCTAGGGCTACACTAGCACGAGACAGGACGTATGGAGATGTTACTGGTGCCCGCTGAGCAAATCGATGAACAAGAGGAAGACAAGTGATACAAGTGAAGTGATTCTACAAGTGCCCCTCTCAGAAGCAGACTGGTGGAAGGAGGGAAATGGAGGCCAGGGGAACTTGGTGGAGGAAAGCAGGGACCAGGGTCAGGACTGGTGTCGAAACTGCATGCCTGAAGCCCAATCGTGGAAACTGTAATTTCGCCGTGACTAAAAAATAAAAACAGAAAAAGGGGTCTTGCCTTCGCGGAAACGTCCCAGAGCTCTGCAGGAAGCCTCAGCGCTCATATACTGCAGGCAGTCTGGACCTGTTCTCCCTCACTGCTCTGCAGGAAGCCTCAGCGCGCTCATATACTGCAGGCAGTCTGGACCTGTTCTCCTCACTGCTCTGCAGAAAGCCTCAGCGCTCATATACTGCAGGCAGTCTGGACCTGTTCTCCTCACTGCTCTGCAGAAAGCCTCAGCGCTCATATACTGCAGGCAGTCTGGACCTGTTCTCCTCACTGCTCTGCAGAAAGCCTCCAGCGCTCATATACTGCCAGCAGTCTGGACCTGTTCTCCTCACTGCTCTGCAGAAAGCCTCAGCGGCGCTCATATACTGCCAGCAGTCTGGACCTGTTCTCCTCACTGCTCTGCAGAAAGCCTCAGCGCTCATATACTGCCAGCAGTCTGGACCTGTTCTCCTCACTGCTCGCCCTCCTTGAAGGGCAGGACCACTCCCCTGTCTACACTCCAGTTTTCTCTATTCACAGCGCTTTGGACTAATTTGAATTAGAGAATGTATGTTTCTATATTTTAACCTAAGTTCCTGTTCTTTTCACAGTATTTCCAAAACAATATTAAACATATTCATAAAATCTGAGCGAGAGCTGCCCATCTCATTTCTCTATCAAGGTGAACTTTAAGAGTGGAAAGGTTGCACAGGATTTACTACTAAAGCTCAAAGGTGTTTAATTTAAGAAGCCAAAATACAGAACACTACATATGGTTAAAATTTCACTGACTCCCTGCTGTATTCTCAAATATTGTCAAATTGAACTAAACCAGAGCTTTCATAAAAACTGACATTTTCAAAAAAGCTTTATTTGCTTTAATCTTTCTCTTCCTTTTGATAAGATTAAGACTGTAAATGGCAAATGGTTAAATAAGAGCACCAAAATGCTATCTGCAAGGTATCTCTGGCTTTAAACCAACACACCAAAATGCCAGCTGTGAAGCTTCTGGCCTGCTGCATTGATAAATTAGTCTCCCATGTCCTTTCTTGAAATCACTTCTGGGGGTGCTCTTTTTAGACCCTGTATTTATAGTCAACAATCTATGGGTAGACCCAAAGAGGTATCAGTCTGCAAGACTTCAGACACTTTGCAAAATAAAAGGGAAGACAAGCCACATTTTATTTATTTTTATTTCTTATTTATTTGGCCAACATGGGGCAGAGCCGCTACTTGCTCTCCCTGTGCCAGACTGCTCACAAGGTGCCCAGGAGGGATGGCAGGTTCTAGCCCTGGCCCGCCACCCCAGCAGAGCCTCACAACAAGCCAGACGACCCCCACTCCATGAGGGCCTCCATTTTCCACATCCGGACTTCTCTCTCGTCAGAACTCCACCCAGCAGACCAGCCTATCACAGCCCGGCCCGTGCGGCTGCAAGCGGTTCATCAATAAATGCTGGACTTAGAGATGACTACAAGAGTATGCTACCTGCACGGCAGAGCCTGGCAAGCTACCCGTGTTGTATTTGATATGCCAAATACCAGTAACAATTATAGACCTCATTCCGGAATGGATTGAGGCTCTTTATGTTCCTGGAGCAAGCAGGTGCCCTTGGGCTCTACTAGCATGAGACAGGACATATGGAGATGTTACTGGGGCCCGCTAAAGCAAATCGATGATGAACGGGAAGACAGTGAGACAGTGAGACAATGATTTATTTGGCCACCCCCCGCAATGTGATCTCAGGGTTACTACTGGCTCTGCACTCAGTAATTACTCCTGGCTGTGCTCTGAGGACCATGTAGGATGCCAGAGATCGAACCTGGGTAGGTCGCAAGCAAGACAAACGTCCTACCCGCTGTACTACTACTCCGGCCCCACAAGTCAACTTTTTTTTTTTTTTTGCTTTTTTGGGTCATACCTGGCGGCGCTCAGGGGTTACTCCTGGCTCTGCACTCAGGAATTACTTCCTGGCGGTGCTCGGGGACCATATGGGATGTCAGGGATCGAACCCAGGCCGGCACAGGCCGGCCATGTGCAAAGGCAAATGCCCTACCTCTGGGCTATGGCTCCGCCCCACAAGTCAACTTTTAGATCCGTCACTATATTCAGGACACACGCTTAAGTTCTCTTAGGGAGAAAAAGAGACAGAAACGTGATTGAGTCATCCTGAAATCTGAGAATCTAGAGCAGTGGCCCTCAACTACTTTTCCATGGACCAGTATATACCTACAAGTTTCGAAGGTTGCAAATTACTGCTCTACCACTCTGGTTGTAACTGTTAGTCCTCAGATACAAAACAGCTGAAGGATGCTGAAGGAAGTGCTGAAGATCAATGGGGTTTCTGGGAAACACTGAATACCCACAAGGTTTCAAGCGCTGGGAGGGGGCAGTCATAGTGCTCGTTCTCCAGGAAAATACTGCTAGAGACAACAAAACGATACAACTATGACTGGGAAGTGGAAACTCCGGGAAGTGTTCTCAGAGTTTCATCTCAGCAGGGAAGGTTTTCCACCTGAATGATACCAGTTGGTCGATCAGTTGAGATCCGATAAACAGAAAATGCCAACTGTATGAAACAGAGGCTCCAAGTGTATAAAACAGGGAATCATCACAAAATAATGAAAGACTTGAGATCAAATAGAGACAGTAAATGGGGCTGGAGCGATAGCACAGCGAGGAGGGCATCTGCCTTGCATGTTGGTGATCCGGTTTGACCCCCGGCACCCCAGATGGTCCCCGAGCACTGCCAGGAGTAATTCCTGAGTGCAGAGTCAGGAGTAACTCTTGAGCACCGCTGGGTGTGACTCAAAAAAAGCAAAAAATAAATAAATACATAAATAAAACAAAGAGACAGTGAAGTGAAGTGACTCATATATAATTTGTAAGAGTCGAAGTCACTACCAACAGCAGGGAGGAGGTGATAAAGCAGAAACCAGAGGCTCTACTCCAGTTAAAGAAGCTGGAGGCCTGGCGGCTCTGTTCTGTGCGAAGTCTAAAGCCCCGGAGGGCATGAGGGGCACAAGAGCAGCTGCCAGACACACCATCCAAGTAGAGAACAGGAGAAAGAATACCCTGGAGCTCCCAATACACGGCATTTTCCTTCAGATCTTCACAACGGTCAAATTCAGGCCAAAGTAAGCTTTGGAAATACAGCGGCAGAGGTCAGCCCTCTCGTAATGCAGCACAGGGGAAGGGTTGGAGCATATATCTGAGAACATTTACATTTCCATAAACCAATGTTAACTTAAAAATAAAGTAACTGAGGCCAAGCAAGCTAAAATCTGGTAGAAGCAGAGATCTGAAGACAGTAGGTAGTGGGGTTCCATGGTGTAATGTTGGCACTCTGGACTCTGAAGACAGTAGGTACAGGAATGCGAGATGCATGTGAAAAAATGTAGCAGGGCAAGCGCTGCATGCTTACAAAGGCTGTTGCAAATATGAAAGCACGTAAGACGGCGTGGAAGATGGTCAGCAGGGCTCAAGCAGAATGGGAGAGCCAGAGGACTCGAGACCAGACCTATTTGGGAGATCCCGGAGTCGGTCCTTAAACTAGGAACAGAAAGAAACGTCAGAGGCTTACGGAAAAAATGGCTAACTGAGATCAGATTTTAATTCCAAAACCACTTCATCCTCTCTTCTTCCTCCCAGAGTATTCAATTAACAACCGCAACATGTTAGAAAATTCTGTGAGGTACAGAACGCAGAGCATAAAAAGGATATGGCATATTCTGGATTCTACCAGTGAGTATGTGAGATTATTAAAGACCTTTAAAAATGTAAGGACATAGAATTTTTCTTCAGAGCCCCCCAAGTTTGGTTCCTTGCTCAGTATGTTGAGAATCCTACTGCTTACTTTTTCTAATTATACGCTTTCATTAATCATTCACCTGTCATTCTCAGCTGAAGAACATCAATTTTCTCCCACCCATTTATCTTTATTATTCACTTTCATGTTAATTTTAGTTCTTCCTCATCTAATGCAGCTGGTCTAAACTTTTTATATTACAGAAGTCAGAAATGCACAGATAATTAATTCTCCGAGAATTCTGACTTCTCAATGAGCATATTCATTCTTGGCACCACCTCTTGTTTTGTTCTGGGGCCATCCTGGCAGTGCTGGGATGACTCTTGGTACAGTACCTGTGGTGCTAAGGGATCAAACCCAAGGGTCCTACAAGCAAAGCATCTAGCCTTTGTGCCCCTTCCTGGTCTGTATTTGTTTTGGGAGGCACTCTGTCCCCTTCCTTAAGAATTCTGGCTCTCATCTACTCTTAATAGTAGTCCAGAATGGAATTATCTTGCAGGGTCCTCCCCAAGTTGTGCTCCTCGGCCCAGGGTCCCCTGTGGGTAATCTAGCCCGGCCCAGAGGTTAAATAGGGGCTCAGTGATACGGTGCTGCTCAGAGTCTCTCCGGGCCTGACTCTGGCACCTAAGGTTCCCTGTAATATTCTGCTTCTCTTGACACTTCTTAACGCTAGTCTGGAGCCAAGTGTAACTCTGAATGTGCTACTGGACATTTCTTCTTGGTTTCTGCTGTCCAGTACAGCAGCCATGCACGTAGCTACTAAGCACACTAAATATGACTAGGATGAACCTCAAAGTGCTGTCATTCAGACATGGCAAGAAACCAATACCTAAAAAAAAAAAAACCCGCTATAAAAAGAAAGCAATACCTCTTTCATTTGTATGTTGGTACCATGGAGAAATGACAGGAATTGGGGTACATGGTTCATATAAAGCATTACCAAAATTAATTTCAATCATTTACTTGGGAGGATCCCAAGCACTGCTCAGGAGCATGGGGGCCACTTGTGACATCACTCAGCCAAATGCGCCAAATGGTCCAGTCCTCAGGCCTAGGGATGGGGGCGGCTTGAGGCTAGTGATGCCGGGGGTGAGCAGGGCTACACCGGGCAGTGCTCAGGGGAGCCGTGGACCGGGGTTCAAACTCTGGTCCCTGTAATGCAATGCATGCGCCCCGACTCCTGGGCCACCTCCCTAATCCACCAGTTGTCTATTTTTAAAAGATGGCCAAGAAAGTTTTAAATTCCCTAAGTGGTGTGGCGCCAAAGTAATAATTAAAATAAAAGATTCCTAGAAGTTGAAGCACATTTACCATTTATTTCTCCTATATGCTTCTTTAGCACGTTCCACACTTCCCTGCGTACCGCATCTTCTCCCGAGGGCACCAAGCCTCTCCTGCCTTTAGTTACCTCCGGCACTCTCGGGGCTCACCGGCCTTTATAAGGCAGATCACGTCAGTGTCAGGCTGGACCGACTGACGTCGAAGGTCCTTTCATTCCAGTTCCATTTTCCCCCTGACTTTTCTCTGGGATTCTGTTCTCAAATCTATTATCATTCCCAACCTTTTCATTATTGGAGTGCCATTCACAGAACCAGTTTGGGTTAGAAGTGAAGGGTGTATGTAAAAAGGACAGACTGTATAGGCAGAAGACTTTGCCTTTTTGTGAATGGAAAAATGTTTTCATCTTGAAACATTATACTTGACTGGCATGTCTCTTTCCCCTGTCCCGATCAGCTCTTAGGAAGCAGGCATCACGCCTCAAATGTGACTTAATTGTAAGGGACATTAAAAAAAAAAAAAAAAAATTAAAAGAGAACCTGATATAATTCATTTTCCAACCATATGCTTTCAGGAGACTTTGAAAGGAAGCAATAAAGAGAAGGAAAAGCATAATTCAAATAAAAAGATAAAGCCCAGAATCCAGGAAGTAAATTCTTCTGACTTCCTACTCATTTTAGGCACATCTGATCCTACCAAAACCACCCCCTCCTTTCTATTGGTTTTGGGGTCACACCCAGAGGTGCTCAGAGGTTACTCCTCTCTCTGCATTCAGGAATTACTCCTGGCAGTGCTTGGGGACCATAAGGGATGTCGGGGATCAAACCCAGGCCAGTTATGTGCAAGGCAAACGCCCTATCCGCTGAATACTTTTTTGGTTTGGGGGCCACACCCAGCAGTGATGAGGGCTTAACTCCTGGGCCTGTAGTTAAGCATCACTCCTGGAAGGCTCGGGGACCATATGAGATGCCAGGGATCGAACCTGGGTTGACACTCACACGGCAAACACTTTCTGTACTATCTCTCTGGACCCCTAGAGCCCTGCTTAGAGCAGCTGCCAAGTGCAAAGTGTCTGGTTGACACCACATGTTCATTTTCATTAAGAGTTCCAAATTATTATTTATGAATTCTTAGCAACTGGTCAGCTGAATACTCTTTGGTGATTTATTACTTATTTTCCAGGCAGCTCTGAAATATTACCACCTTTAATGCCTTTAACCACAGTTACGTCTGGTGCCTCCACATTGGGCTATATTAAGATATGATTCTTAATCATATCTTCATTCAAGACTATTCGGGCACTCTTCTACCCAGCTACTGTATTTTCAGGGACAAAGAAGAGCCAACCCAATTTATTTTTCATTTCAAAATGGGAAATCCATAGTCTTCCTTCCTCTCTGAGAGTGACATGTTTATGCCAATGTACTTATTTAACATTTAATTTTATTTTTTTTTATCTTTTACTTTTATTTATTTAATTTTAATTTAATATTTTTTTTGCCTTTTTTGGGTCACACCTGGCGATGCTCAGGGGTTACTCTTGGCTCTGCATTCAGGAATTACTCCTGGCAGTACTTGGGGACTATATGGGATGCCAGGGACTGAACCCAGGTAGGCCATGGTCAAGGCAAACGCCCTCCCCGCTGTACCATCGCTCTAGCCCCGAATTACTTCATTGTTAACCTTCCATCTCCAACTGTGAAAGAAAAGATTTGATCTGAGAAGAACAGCTGCTATCAAGTGTTTGACTGCGCTGTGTAGTAATGCGGAAGCAAGAGGAAGACAATCGGCATCAGAAAATGTACATTAAAAACCCGCCCTTAAACCAGAACCTTCATCCGCTTACCCGGATGCAGAAGAGAGAGAACAGCTGGGGCGGCTGGTCCCACCACCTTCTTGTCTACCCAGAAGTCCCAGATTCGAGTCCAAAGCCCGTTTTCATGATGCCTTCGCTTTCCCTAAAACGCCTTTAGTGTTTCAAGTTTCCTAAAGAATAAAATAATCTGTAGAACCAAATGGAAGTATAGAAAAATGACATGGCAGAATAAAGAAAACACAGATGAACAGGCAGGACCGCTGAAAAGAGGCAGAGAGACAGGAGAAAAGAACACTCACTACCAACATGTTCCCCCTTGTGTTTAGGGAGAGAGGTACACCCAGTGCTCCGGGTTTATTCCTGGCTCAGCGTGCAGGGATTATTCCCGGGATTGAACCCAGGTTGGCAGCGGGCCTGGCAAGCATCCTTCACTGTACTCTCTCCAGCCTCAAGGCTCTGACATTTGGGAGTCGGAGACAGTGCACAAGTTAAGGCAGAAGAGATGCACGGGTCACCCGAGTTTCGTTCTTAGCACCTGGTCCCCACCAAGCCCTTATGGCCCAGGTAACTCCAGTAAGAGCGTGAGTAGTACCTCATCCCTCTACCCCTTGAGTGCCACAGGGGAGGCCCCAAATTAAAATTAAAAGCAAGCTATGAGTGTCAGTGGATTTACGTGGCCTGTCTGCCGTGCACATAATGATAATTCTGTGTGTGTATCGCTTTCTAATGTAAAATTGATTTTAGGGGCTAAGCAGTGTAAGTTGTTGATACAGATATGTTTTCATGGTTTAACTCTGAAAAATCATGGTGTGAAACAGCTTTAACATCTGAAAACGCTCTTTGGTGAAAAGAAAGAGAAACCTGCAAATGTTAATTAGAATGAATCATAAACTGTCTTGTCTCTTCTGATATAGGTAAAGGTACTTTTAGCAAATTACTTGTAAGGACTGCCTAATTTTTGCTAATGAATTGCTAATGAACCACACCCAGGGGACCTCGGGGACTGTGACTTCAGGAACAGAATGTAAAGCGCGTCTACTCTAGCGCTCTGAGCTTTCTTGCCAGAAGTGGCAGCAGGGCTCCCACGCAAGAATGGGGGAAATCGGCCCAGGAACTGCCCGGGAACCAGCATGCAGAGCTTCGCGGCGGCTGGGGAGACTGGAGCCTGGCTCGCGCCGAGCCCAGCTGATGATGGGATCCCGAGGAGGGCAGATGGGTTTTGGGTGTTGGCCCATCGCCTCTGGGGTCCCGAAGCAGCCAGATGAAACTCGCCCATCACACTAGCCACCATCTTCGCTGTCCGGACGCTGAGAAACTGACCCACGACCAGATCAACAGAGCAAGACCAGTTCGAGGCCCAGATCGCGGCGCCGCCAAGTGGCCCGCGGTCCACTAAAATAGTGAAACAGTAATGTCATTTAATGCACTGTATTCCACGAAGAGCAGGAAAATTTGTCGGGAAGGAGATATAGAGACGAAGGAAATGACATACAGAATCTGCCGGGTGGTTGGGGTGCGGGAGGGGGAGGGAGGTGGGGACATTGGTGATGGTAGATGGGTTTGGGTGGAGGGATGGGTGTTGGAACACTGTGGATCCAAAACTCTACATGAGCATCTTTCAATTGTATGTCTAAAATGGTGTAATGATATTTGGGGGGAAATAATAAAATTAAAAAAAAAAAAAAAAGAATGGGGGAAATCGCCACCCCTTGCCAAGAAAACTCAAAGAAATAGTTTCATACAGCAGTTACTGAAATTAGCAGCTTACTTAATATATTAAAATATTCCCCAAATGAATAATTTTATTTATAGTGCTTCTAAACTTATTACTTAAGCCTACTTACTTTTATTCACTGACACTGTATCACTGTCTTCCCATTGTTCATAGATTTGCTCGAGTGGGCACTAGTAACATCTCCGTGAGTCCTGTCACAAGCAAGTGTAACCCAAGGGCATCTGCTTTGCTCCAGGGACAGGAGGAACCCAAACCATTCTTCAGGTCATGGAACTGAGGTTCATAATTGTTACTAGTTTTTGGCATAACAAGTAAATAACACACGGGTAGCTTGTCAGGCTTTCCCGTGTAGGTGGTATAGTCTCAGTAGAAGGCTCTCAATTTGAGCATTTACTGACGAAACTTAAAAGGGGAAGATCAGGTTTTCTCGTGGATGGAGCTCTGAGGAACTATGGAGTCTGGATGTTGAGAATGAGTGACTGCGTGATGTGTAGTTTGTTACAGCTTCTTGCTAGGCTTACTGGTAACAGTTAGAACCTGTCTAGAACTGTATACAATGTATAAATGTGAAAGATCTTGGGAAGGACCTTACTTTTATTTACTTACTTTTTTTTGTTTGTTTGTTTTTTGAGTCATTGAACTCCCGGCAATGCTCAGGTGTTACTCCCTGGCTCTGCACTCAGGAATCACTCCTGGCGGTGCCCGGGGACCATATGGGATACCAGGGGATCGAACCCGGGTTGGATGCTTGCAAGGCAAGCCGTACTATAGCTCCGCCCCAAAGCATACTTACTTTTCATAATACATTTCTTTCTATCCAAAGTTGCAACATGTTCCAAATTATCAAATGCTATTCTGTAATGCTGTACGCAGTCTTGAAGAACACTCTAATTTTTTCTCCCTCAATTAAATTCAGACACATGTAATTTAATACCTGCAGAAACTTACTGATGACATTTTCACACCAGATGTAATTAGTAACCTAGGTTTCTTTCTGCGAAACCACTTATGACATGCTAAAATCTGAATAACTCAAGATTAAAGTCTTGGTAACCTTTGTTATAAAATATAAAATATTAAGCCTGTCCAATCTCATTATCTTTGCAAATATAATAAAGGAAACTGAAAATGTCAACAGCAAAGGAAAGTTATGGCCTGGGTAAAACAGTAATGCTTTTTTCATAACAAATTATGAAACTGATTATTCCTTGGGAAAGCTGCTTCAATCATGAGACGTAAATTAAAAAGTAACTTGGGACATGAACAACCTCCCAGAAAAGGGACATTCAGAAAACAATCATAATTTTGACCTCATCACTGAGATATATGGAATCTTCACCCATTTGCTACTATTATTTTCAAGAAATGAATTGTGGGCCGGAGAGATAGAATAGTGAGTGGGTAAGGTGCTCGCCTCGCATGTGACCAAACTGGGTTTGATTCCCGGAAACACAGATGGCCCCCTGAGCACTGCAGGAAGTGATCCCTGATCACAGAGCCAAGATTAAGCACTGCCAGATGTGGCCAAAACAAAACAAAACAAAAATTAAACTGAGGACCAGCTCACCCTTCTAGCTCTGCTTCTTATTCACAGTGACCAGGTTCCTCTATTTACCCCCAAATATTTTCACATTGCTGTTTGTATAAGGATATTCACAATAGCTTTCACAGAAAGAAACTGCCATTTAAAAACTAAAGGAACAGGGGCCGGAGTGATAGCCCAGCTGGGTAGGGCGTTTGCCTTGCAGGCGGCCGGCCTGTGCCGCCCGGGTTCGATCCCCGGCATCCCATATGGTCCCCCGAGCACCGCCAGGAGTAATTCCTGAGTGCAGAGCCAGGAGTAACCCCTGAGCATTGCTGGGTGTGACCCAAAAAAGCAAAATAAATAAATAAATAAATAAATAAATAAAATAAAAACTAAAGGAACATCCATAAGAATACCATATAAACATGTTCATTAAGACTTTGATGAAATGCTTATACTTCTATTTAAATAAGAGTAGCAGCTGCTTTAAAAGATGTAATGAGAAACAGGATCACTTCTGAAAGATCAAAGCACATTAGTACTATTATTTAAACAACTAACTGTGCAATACATTTCAAAAAGTACCTTTCATCAGTATAATTAATACAAAACAGAAAGACAGTTTCCTAAATATTGGCTACAATTAGTAATCATAGGACTGGCTATATTGCTACCAAGAGTTAAAAGGGACAGAAACAGGTAAATACGTCATTAAATACAGCTTTAAAGAACACAATTATAACAAACTACTAATGTGCTAGATTTCAGTTTTAAAAACACTAAAGACGGGGGCCGAAGCAATAGCACAGTGGATAGGGCATTTTGCTTTGCACCGGCTGACCTGGGTTCGATCCCCAGCATCACAATAGTTCCCGAGCACTGCCAGGAGTAATTCTGAATGAAAGAGGCAGGAGTAACCTCTGAGCATCGCTGGGAGTGACTCCAAAAAAAAAAAAAAAAAAAAAAAAAAAAAGAAAGAAAGAAAAAAAAAGAAAAAAATTAAATTAAATTAAAAAAACACTAAAGAAATTCTGAAGACAATCTCATCTTTAATGAGTTATTAGATTTATGCAAATTCCAGAAGCATATTATAATTACTATTAAAACTGCTAAGTAGAATGTTCAGAAAACTTCAATTCTGGAAGCAAAGTAAATAATAACCAATGACAATTTTTATTCATTTAGAAGCCTAAAGAATCTTAGCCCAACTAAAACATGCGGTTGATACAGTTTAATGGTAAACTGCATGGAAGAGTTCCTAAGTTCAGTTCTTAGAACCAAAAAAGTTGATCAAAGTAAAGTATGCTCTTATTAAAATCAGCACTTCAATGAGTTTAAAGAAATTTTAACAAATTATGAAATTGATTATTCCTTGGGAAAGCTGCTTCAAATCATGAGACATAAATTAAAAGTGACTTGGCATATGAACAACCTCCCAGAAAAGAGAGGTTTTGCAAATTTAGGTGATAATGTCTTTTGAGACAAATCAAGAGAGAAACTTGAAGCCTTTCATAAAACTTAAATATATCATTTGTCATCTTGAAACACTCCCACCTAAGGGTTGGGGAATTAACTGACAGGGCCAGAGCCTCTACTTTGCATGCTGGAGTCCTGGGTTCAACTCCCAGCACTGCACAGTTCCCTAAGCACAGTGCTGGTGTGGCCCATACACAGAAACAAATGTTTCCCACCACAAATAATGAAATGCAGAACTCTCACCATGGCCCCGAGCTAAGCATGACTCCAGTTCTCGCATTTTCTAGCTACCCTAGGCCTCCATCTGTCCCTCACACCAGACAGCCCGACTGCCTTCACACACCTGCTGTTCACGCGTTCGAAGGCCTCCCGTGACTGAACCCCTCCCCACACTCGGAGCTGCTCACGCCTCCTCTTCATGTACTCAGCCCCATCTCCAGCGTAAGTGGCTAAATTAGAAAAAAATAATTCTCTGTTCATTTGAAACTCGGATTGATCAAGCATTGTGTGCTCTCTCTGGCAAGCCCGTCCGCGCCAGCTCTCTTGAGGCCTTCCCGACTGAAACCTGACAGTCTCCTTCGCTGTGCGTGACTCCTCACTCCTGTGTCAGGACACTACATTTTCCCCATCCTACTTACCCACTTACTATGTTCTTCCCATCCTAAGTTCCAGCTCCCCGACAAATTTCACACAAACTCCACCCATGTTACCCCTTAAAACGCCTCCACAGTACCTAGTAGAATGTGCTCTAGAGATCTTCAGGAAGCAGGGTGCTGTCGCGCATGCAGCTGACCAGGGCTGGATCCGTGTCCCTTCCAGGAGTGACCCATGAACAGAGCAGGGGTTAAGTCCTAATCACTGCTAGGTGTGCCCACACTGAATTTACAAACATATGCTGAATTTATGTGCCTTCTAAGGGTTTGAATTATTTCCTTGCAATTTTGTAACTATAAAATAATACTAAGTCCTGGAAGGAAACTGATCAGACTAGGTTCCTTATACAGGCACTCTTCATAGTACAGTTTTATGTGACTGACTCGGTGCACCTCATAACACATTTAAGGTAATAGAAGCATTCTTATAGAATAAAACCCTTAAAACCATGCAAATCCATTTTACCGTTTTAATAGAACTTCTTTGTTTTTCTTCCCAAATACCACTGCTCAACTCAAGTGTGCAATGAATATTTGTTTCTCTGTCATAGGATCCAAAAATGAGTAACCTGCAATTATAAACATAAAACAAGAAAACTATTATATCACTTATATGAATTAAAGTTTTCATTCTGATTATACCGAAGAGCAATTATTTACTCTAATACTACTATAATTTGTGTAGCATAAAAATGAGGGGCTGGAGAGACAGTACAGTGGCTAAGACACTAGCTTGCACATGGCTGACTTGGGTTTAAACCCTGGCATTCATGTGCAGGAGTAATTCCTGAATGAACATCAGGTGGGGCCCCCAAATAAAAAACAAAAGGAATTAAACCAAACACTTGGTACACCCTCTAGTGGGAAAGAGAAGTAAAAGCTACAATTAAGCGAAATCCCAGGACAAGCTCTTTTTTCAGCAACTAAACCAAATAATCATAGAACGTAGTATGTATGCTTGAGGTGAACAAAGTGACCAGATATTTTACATATATCAGGAGGTAAAAATTCACAAACTGGGTGTTTAGTTTAGAAAATAAACTTCAGATCAATGCATACAGCACAATACAACATTTATAAAAAGTAAGCACACACAAAAGAGTATTGGACAGTTGCTTACCTCACACACACACACACACACACACACACAACTAAATCTTAAGTCTCAGTAGTTATTTCTATTATCTTGATAACTATTCAAGAAATAGTTGCATGTCTAACTGTATTATTTAAGACAAAGAAAGGAAATCCCCGGTCTAATCTTAAAATGATTACATTAGTGAAGAAAACAAAGTCCTTCTACCCATACATTCAACTTCTAAGTCAAAGCATACGCCTGCAAATGTACGTCAGGAGTACGCTTAGCATTAATCGATATCTTCACTACCATTCTATTACTTTATTTCTCCGCAACAATGGTGACTAGAGTGAGATAATAATAGTAGATTAAAAACACATTATAATAACACAAAAAAACATTTCCTAAACTTGGAAATGTCTAATTGTGCACAGTTCATAAAATAGCTTCATAAATTATTAAACTCACAGTCAATAAATATTAACTAATATTAATGAGTCTGATTAAACACATGTTTAAAAACATTTAGACTTAATTTTTAGTTGGGACTCGAGAGACAGTATAGCAGGCACGGTGCTTGCCCTGCAGGCTGACAACCCAGGGTCAATCCTTGACTCCTACAAGGTCCCCTGAGCGCCCCAGGAGTCAACCCCTGAGCACCTGGGTTTGGGCTCAAAACCAGAAGAAAAATCCCAACATCTTATTTTACCCTTAAAAGGAAACTTAAAACTTAAGAGTTTAAAATATACTACCAAAAAGGCAAGCCATAAACTTTAAGACTTATAAAATACTGTTTATTACAAAAGAGAAAATAAAATAACCCAGAAACGTTCACTCATCAAAGCTCTGCTGCCACCATCTGTGCAGAGGGCAAACTACCAGGAGAGCCTTAACTGCACAGAGCAGGCCTGAGCATGAGATGCGAATTTCCAACAGACTGATCTTCATGGCTTAGGAATGAGAAACTACAATTCCTGAAATTATCCATAAAATTAGAACTTAACATTTTTCATACATTTTAAAAGAATAAAAATAATGAAAAAAAATTAGCTCAAAACCTCAAGGTTCTCCAGCTCTAGAATTATTTCTCTCCAACCAAGCCCAGACCTGGTTCCCAGGTCCCAGTTTATGTCAGGGCATCTTGCCCTGCTTCTCAATGATCACCAACGTCTTCTTTCTCAGTAAAGACCTCATGGTTAAGTCTTAATTCTCACAGGAGAATCATAGCATCCCCCGCCTTCATTCTCCCTGTATCTTGAGCTATCTCTTGAGATCTGGGAGATATCAATTTCCGGGAAAATCATCCCTGGAAGGAATTCCCATTGGAAACAACACTATCAGCTATTCCATGAATTCACATGTAGCTTTGCTTTGGTTCAGAGCAGAATGTTTAAAACATTCAAAAGCATGGACTTTCATTCTAAATTTCTATATACCCTACAATTCAATCATGACTTAAAGGCTTCTCATCCCATTGATATAATCATCAGAAAATAGTAGTAACACTGGCTGTGACATATTCTGAGGGGCTGGCGAGACAGTACAGCCGGGCATTGTTTTGCACACAGTCAGACTAGGTTCCATCCCTACGGTCCTCCGGAGAACCACCAGGCAGAAATTCCTCAGTGCTGAACCATCAGTAAGCCCTGAGTATCGCCAGGTGTGACCCCAAAAGTCTTTTTAAAAGCAAATAAATAAATGAATAAATAAATAAACAAATAAATAAATTGTTGGAGAAATGCCGCTGGGTCCCCGACAGTGTCAGTACAGAAGTTCTCTTCTACCTCCGAGGATGCCGGAGAACAGATGAAAACTCACGAGTCCGGTGCAGTTCCAAAAAGGCTTTTAATAGTACAAAAGCTCTTCCACAGCACTCCAATTTAATGAACAAACTTTAGCTCTGGTCCGAACTTAGATCATACAAAAGAGCCTGAATCTCCCACCAAAGAGAGAGGATCTCACCCAAGCTGAGTCCTACCCAGAAGGAGCAAAAGGCCAAAGAGCAAAAAGCCAAAAGCAAAAGGCCGAGGGAGCCAAAAGCCACAGGAGCCAAAAGCTGAAAGCTAAAAGTCCCAAAACGTGAGAAGGTGAAGGGGCCTCAAGTCAGCCCCTATATATACCAAAGTAATCCAATCGGGAGGGTCATGTCAACAAAGAACTCTAAACAGAGTGTAGTGCCACACCTTATTGCAGGTATAAACAAAGGTTATGCCAAGGTCTAATCCTTTCTACCAAGATTATCTCTTATGTAAAACACTGGAGAGAGAGAGAGAGGGCTGATATAAAGTAATACATCTTAACTTCATGAGCTTCATGTAATCTAGATGGTACCCACAAGGTCCTTCTTATTATTATCTGCACCAGGGTGATTCTGAGTATCTTGTTCTCGTGTACTGAAAGGGTCACACTCACCTGCTTAGAGCAAACTAGTATGATCCTTCCTATAGTCTTCCTATAGTCTCAGCGTAGCCAGGGTGGTAGTCTCCTGGTAAGTTCTAACTGTCCCACGCTGGGTGCAGTGGGTATAAAGAGGAGCTGTGCCCAATCTAGAAAACATAGAAGTCTTCGTAGATGTCTAAGTCAGAAGTTATTCAATCAAGGTGACTTCTGTAACTGCCACACCCTCTAGCAGTGTTTACATAGAAGAGAGGTCTCATTAGAATGAACCTTGGCTTAAATAAGATTAAGCTGGGAGTGGGCAAAACAACAAAACTCCCAGAATAGCTAAACCTGTCCTCCAACAATAAATAGATAAATAAATGAGGGCAAATCAATTTCACTATTATAACTAACTACCAAGAGAGAAAAAGAGGACATACACTGGCTCTTCTAGAAACCAGTGTTTAAGTTACCTTCAGACACTTTCAATTAACTTGACTCTAATAAGGATTAACAATAACATTTTTCTGTGCTAGCAAACCCTCAATTTATTATGTAGCATTTCATCACTGTATCACTGTCTTCCCGTTCATCATCGATTTGCTCGAGCGGGCACCAGTAACATCTCCATATGACCTGTCTCATGCAAGTAGAGCCCAAGGGCACCTGCTTGCTCCAGGAACATAAAGAGCCTCAAACCATTCCATCAGGTCATGGGAATGAGGTCTATAATTGTTACTGGTATTTGGCATATCAAATACGACACGGGTAGCTTGCCAGGCTCTGCCGTGTAGGTGGCATACTCTTGTAGTCACCTCTGATCTCCAGCATTTATTGATGAACTGTGCAACTGTGCAAGCTGGACTGTGATAGGCTCTTCTGCTGGGTGGAGTTCTGACGAGAGGAAGTCCGGATGTGGAAAATGGCGGCCCGCATGGAGTGTGTGTGTGGGGATCGTCTGGCACTTGTGAGGGCTCTGCTGGGGTGGCGGGCCAGGGCTAGAACCTGCCATCCCTCCTGGGCGTCTCGTGAGCAGCTGTGCACAGGGAGAACCAGTAGCAGCTCTGCCCCATGTCTGTCTCTGGATCAGCATACCTGGGCCGGATTTGAAAAAAGACTGCAGATGGGTGGGTCTCGATGAGGCGGGCTGTGATAGGCTGGTCTGCTGGGTGGAGTTCTGACGAAGGGAAGTCCGGATATGGAAAATGGCAGCCCTCGTGGAGTGGGGGGGGGGTCGTCTGGCTTGTTGTGAGGCTCTGCTGGGGTGGCGGGCCAGGGCTTCCAGGCTCCGGGGCTCCCTGTCTTTGTGCTTGAAGCATGAGATTTGGGGGCGCGCCAGAACACGCACAATCACACTGCCCTGCAGGAACCGGACCCCCAGCCTTCAGCCACCCCGGGAGAGGACAGAAAGAGTAGACATGGGGCAGAGTTGCTACCGGGCTCCCTGTGCCCAGCTGCTCACGAGGCACCTGGGAGGGACGGCGGGTTCTAGCCCTGGTAGTATTTCGTAAGAAACACTATACTTCTTTCAGACAGATCCTTGAAATATAATTTTTCATTTTCATCTTAGTGGCTTTTTTTCAGTAACCTAAAAATCTGTGATTCAACTTGTCTACCTGTCTCAAAACAAATAGCATTTTTCTTCTCTCTTTTTGGGCCAAATCCAGCCCACCTCCAAAAGAAAAAAAGTGCAGAGATGTGGGGTTACAGATCTAAGTATTTTAGGTTTAGCATTGGACCTGCCATTCTCCCTCCTGCAGGACGCTTTGGTTATTAGTAATGCGCCCATTCTAGTGGTGATGTGGTAATGGGGGTGCACCCCCACCTGTTTGCTCACAGCCCTCTGCCTCCTCCCCAGCAGGTCAGACTCCTCACCAGGTGCAGTGACTTGCTGAGCTGGCCTTGGGATTTGTATGTAAGTGAAATGTTGTTTTTCTCTTTCCTGCAACACTCTCCCCCATATTCTTAGGTTAAAGCAATGTCCTTTTGGTACAGACACAGGAAGACAGTTAAGGCTGTGCATCTGTAGCAGGGGTTAATTAACTCTGAAATAGTTACTCCGCGCATCTGTCATATTTGTTTTTTAATCTCAGTTGCCTTTAGATTTTAGCTCCTTTTTACCCCAAAAAAAAGGTCCCGTTGTGGGACTTGGATAGACACAGAGCTAACTGTGAGTAAGCTACCCTGGCCTCGACATGGGACAGGCTGTGTCATAAGCAGTATATTAAGTTAAAAGCATGGTCATGGAACAAAACTCTATCGTGACCCAAAGATAAGCAACTGATTTAGGACCCTGTTGAGGTTAGGAAAAAACTAATCTGGCCTAAAGACTAGAATATATACAAGATGTCCCAGGAAGAGGTACCCTTTGCCATGAGTCCATAGAGACCATTTTAAGCTTAATCCAGGGAGTAGATAAACAAACATCTGTGTCTCTTGCTGTGTTCACACAAAATGCTAGAAATGTTATTAAGAAGGAAAGGTAGTGTAACTGTTTACTAGCAAAGGAAAGGAGAAACAACATGGCCTTAGCTGGAATTCCGCCTTTGTTCTGGGTGGGACTTCATCCCTGGGGAGGTCCCTTAGGAAGGAAGGGGCTTTCACACCGGCTCACTGTCTCAGCATCAAACTTCTATCACCTGGTAACTCCCAAGCCCCAACATCTGGCACCTGAACAGGGAGCTGAGACAAAAACTGTGAATGGATGACACGATTCCCTGGTGGATCATGGCCACGATGGTCCTTTGCTTGGGACTGAAAGTGTGGCGCCCTCTACTGGAGCAGGGACATACAGAACCCTCTTCTGAGCGGCTCTCTGCTGTTCTGGTGCATTCTCCTCGCAATACATATATATGCTAGGCTCTCTAGAATTTCTCCCGCACACAAGCCCCTAAGAAAGGAGCGAAGCCTTTCCAGGGGTGATGCGTTCTCCATCTAAAGGTCTACCCAGGGCCGATAATTTATCACTCACCACTGGTGTCACACCAGAGAGACCCTCATCTACCCAGTCCAGTACACGAGATGAGGGAAATGCATATGATGAGCCGCTACTGCCTTGAGTAGAAATGCCCTCCGCCCCTTCCCCCACGTCCCCCGTAGAGCCCAACCAAGTGTGCGTCTACCACTTAGGCCCCATAAGCTTTGCTGTTCCTTCTCTGCCCAGCTAGAGAATCAGCTTCCATGCTATCAAGGCTTACGAATGGGTTCACTCAGCCACTTTAAAAAGGCCTGTGCCTTGTACGGACCAATGTCCATACCCCACAGGCTGGGATGAAAGTGTACTTTTTTTTCTTTTGCTATTTGGGTCACACCCAGCAATGCTCAAGGGTTACTCCTGGCTCTGCACTCAGCAATTATTCCTAGCGCTGCTCAGGGGACCATATGGGATGCTGAGGATCAAACGCAGGTCAGCTGCGTGAAAGGCAAACTCCCTACCCGCTGGACTATCGCTCTGGCCCTGAAAGTGCACTTTGGAACCCTCAGGATTTTCATGTGGTTGCTAAAACCTGCCTAAATCCTTCTCAATGTTTGCAGTGGAAAACGTGGTTTAGTGGTGAGGTCAAAAAACAACTCCACACTCTAAGTTGTTCTGGGAGAAAAATTTCAGGGGTTCAACTGACCGATGAGGTGCCGCGAGGCGAAGGAGAGTGGCAGGATAAAGACAGAGCTGCCTTGCCTCGTGCTGTCCTAGCTCGTGTCCGTGAGGGGGAAGTCCGGATGTGGAAAATGGAGGCCCTCATGGAGTGGGGGTCATCTGGCTTGTTGCGAGGCTCTGCTGGGGTGGCGGGCCAGGGCTAGAACCCGCCATCCCTCCCGGAAGCCTTGTAGGCGGCTGGGCACAGGGAGAGCCAGTAGCAGCTCTGCCCCATGTCTGCGAGTCTCTGATTCTCATCAGAACTACACCCAGCAGACCAGCCTATCACGGCCTGGCTCGCATGGCCACAAGTGGCCGCGACGGTTCATCAATAAATGCTGGATTTTGAGATGACTACAAGAATATGCTACCCGCACGGCAGAGCCTGGCAAGCTACCCGTGTCGTATTTGATATGCCAAATACCAGTAACAATTATAGACCTCATTCCCATGACCTGATGGAATGGTTTGAGGCTCTTTATGTTCCTGAAGCAAGCAGATGCCCTTGGGCTCTACTTGCATGAGACAGGTCATATGGAGATGTTACTGGTGCTCGCTCGAGCAAATCGGCGATGAATGGGAAGATAGTGATACAGTGAATCCTCAGTACCACTTAGAATGAATCTAATTCCTCACCTCCATAGAGGACCCTCTAGGGACTGGATGGTACCAGGAAGAGTTCATCTCTGACATTGAAATGGGTCAATTCTAGAGTAAGTCCTGCTCTGACCCAAAGTCTAGAGCAAGGTGGTGAACTGCCTTGCTTGCGGCTGGAGCAGAGCATCGAAGACTGCTGTTGTCGGAGACAGGACCCTGACGGGATGGAAATGACCAGTCTGGCAGGGGAGCATGGGTTGGATCATATGGAGTGATCTCCCCAAGAACGATCACCCTATATACTTAATCTCGGGTATAGTTATATATGCCTGACTCTCCTACTGTGTTTATACAAGAAATATGATGGAAATGATTGTTTACTAGCTGAGGAGAGAGAAAAACAATACTCTGCCTTAGCACTTCAACAGCCTTGGGATACAAGGGCGTGGCCCCCTGGCTCTTTGCACTGGTAAGAGGAAGCCAGTTTTTTACCACAAAAGCTTCTACCTTTGGTTACACCCTGGCCCCAGCCTCTGCATAAGATACAGTTTGGGGGTTGGAGAGGCTGATGGTCAGTGTGGAGTTGGTAGTTGGTGTGGAGTAAAGCTGGAAAAAGGAAAGCCCTGGATCTTCTAGACTGTGCTCGTGGTTCTTTGTTCATTGACTGGTGGGGACAGTAGCTGGCCCCGAATGTGACCAGGGAACCCAAGAGACCCCAATACTGTTGGGGACCCCAAACAGCCCCAACACAAGGCAAATGCCCTTACCACTGCACTATCGCTCTGGCCCCAACAGGGGACATTTTTTAAAAACACATTTTGAGAAAATGAAAACCTTTGCAAAATGGACAGAAGCCAGAAGTCTAATGTCAAAAAACTAGCACGAAGTACAAATTGCACTTTTCTGCCATGAGCGCATGATGTAACAAGCCAATTTTGAGATTAGGGATGTAGGAACATGGTGGTGCAGGCTGAGCAGAATTTGAAGTCTTAAGATATTAAAAACATCAGAAGATGGGGCAGAGCAAGTAGGGGGATGAAACTGAAGCAAACAGACAAATCTCAAAATAAGTTTTTTTTTTAATTAAATATTTTATTATACCACCGTGAGATATACAATTACAATGTTGTTCATGTTTGGAGGTTTCGGTCGTAATAATATAATCACACCAAAGGAAACAAAAATTTGTCTTATACAGTATTTGACCATATGCCCTCAAGTTTAGAGAACTGCAAATAAATTATGAAATTCGGATTACAATTTTTTTGCTGTGCTTATACGAACAAAACAATTTTGAAGTTATTTTAGAGTATTATAGGATTAAGCAACTGAATAAAAATGCTCATTTCCTGGGAGGCAGGGTTCTAGGGCACAAAAATACGAATCAGGGGAAGAACCAGGAGAATTATGTCTTTGAGAATCAGATAGAAGTAGAAGGACTAGGCAAACTCAAGAACTTCTTTATTACGTATATAAAAATGAATTACACGTATTTCCTGACTCCCCACTGAAGAGGCCTGTGAATATATAAAAAGCAATAAACACACTCAATACCTGATCCATAATTTCTAATGTCATTCCCTACAGAAAATAATAGATTTCTGAAATTAGGATTGTGACAGATATTTGTTATAGCTGAAAGTAAAGAAGGTCTAAAAATACAAAAAACTTATTTCACAAGTTACATAGCAGTTGGCTTGAATGGGTCTCTTAGTAACCAAATATGGGTAATTCTGGCATTGAAATAATTTTGAAACACAACTTAGACCTATAGAAAATAAAAGAAATTCTTGAGTTCAGATTGATAGTAGATAAATATGGGGAAAGGGAAAATGCCAACTGCTGTGTTATTCTGTATTAAAGTAATATTTAACACTAAAATTTTTAATTATGCATTTCTGGAACCTTCTGGTTAACAAAATAACACCTAGAAGCTGCTGAGTGTGTGATTCAGAGGTAAAGTGACCTTAATTAGAAGTTCTTCCTGTCTATAATGAGGTCAGGCTATTCTAAATATATTGCTTTAGAGTACAGTTATCTCATACAACGAAACCATTTCCCTTTTTTGGGTGGGGTGGCACACCAGCAGTGCTCAGGGCTTGCTAACTTCTGGCTCTAAGTTCAGGAATCACAGCTGGCAGTGTTCAGGGGACCCACTGTGTGTGTGCTGGGAATAACACTTGGGGGGTGTGTGTGCAAGGCACACACCCTACGCCGACAATCTCTCTGGCCCACAAAGCTCTTATGGGGCCCTACCTTCACTGACTCTGATCTTGGTCTGTTTTTAAAAGTGCAACTGGCAAAACCAGCGCCCTAACCCAAGCTCCACCCTTGCGTGGTATGGGGGGGGTCAGTCGGGGAAGCAGAGGAGGGGACAAGAAACAACGACAAGGAAAACAAAAAGGGAAAGTATCCATTATATCATTCAAAGATTTTACTTTAGTGTTACTTTGTTACTTCCTGTTTGGTGCCTGGGGTCACTGCAGTGATGGGGGACCAGCAGAGCCAGAGATCAACCTGGGACTTGATCGTGCAAAGCATGTGCTTCAACCCAGTGAGGCCCCCACCACCCCCCCAACTCAGTATTTTTGTTGTTACTGTTCCATTCCACCTTCCTCTGCTTTGTGGCGGTGTTGGTGCTGCTCGCTGGGGATCGCACCCTTTAGGCCCTGTGCCTGCGCCTGCACTCCCTGTGGGGGAGTCACAGACCTGCCCAAGGACGCTTGCTGCAGATCACACGTCCCTCTGCCATGTCCTGGAGGGAAGGGACCCAGCCAGGGACCTGCCAGGCTCAGGTGGGAGGCGGAAGATTCACCACATGTGCAAGGTATACGTGGCACTTTCCCCCACGAACCCATCCCCGGGCCCTGTTCCATGTATTTTCCTTTTTTCTCTGGATAAACACAGAGTTCAGAAAAGAAAGCCAAGGAACCCATGAAAATTCTTTATATGCCCCCCAAAAACTATCCCTAGCTTTTCTCTAAATGACTATTTTTGATCAAATTTAATCTACACATAATCATGTCTCTTATTCTTAGTCACCTATGGTACTTTTTTTTTTTTTATTTTATTTTTTTTTTTTTGCTTTTTGGGTCACACCCAGCAATGCTCGGGGGTTACTCCTGGCTCTGCACTCAGGAATTACTCCTGGCGGTGCTCGGGGGACCATATGGGATGCCGGGGATCGAACCCAGGCCGGCACAGGCCGGCGCGTGCAAGGCAAACGCCCTACCCGCTGGGCTATCGCTCTGGCCCCACCTAAGGTACTTTTAAGGTAGAAGACGGGCTATAATTTTTACATATTAAAAATAATAAAGAACAATAGGACTGTAATACTATGTGAAATAATTTAGTCTCTAGAAACTGAGTCTATTGCCAGTTTGAAAAATCAGTTGTAGTTAATTTAAAAAACCTAAACCTTTCACAAAAAATCTCACTGAAAAATTGATAAATGCAAGTTGCTAGTGCCAAATTTTACAAACAAAATTGCCTTTCCATGCCCAAGCTTTTAATCGGCAAATTCAAAACAATATTTGTGATGGAAATGCATAACCGGGGGCTGAGCGGCGGCCTTTGCCTTGCATGTGGCCAACCTCACTTAAGCCCCCAAGAACATCTGGTCCAGAGTCTGTCAGAAATGATACCTGAGTACAGGGCCAGGACTAAGCCCTGAGCTATGTGTGACTCTAAAACAAAACCAAAAAAGAAAAGAATAATGCCTTTTACAGTAATACTTAGTACAATTCAAATCATAGTTTTCACACTGTTTCTTCTTTTTTTTTTTTTTGGGTCACCCTGGTGTACTACTAGCAGTGCCTGGCGCTGGGGACTGATCCCCTACCCACTGTACTCTCACTCCGGCCCCAGTTCTTACAGTTGAACATACAAAAGAGAACAATTTTGATTAATGACCTTTTTCTTGATGAAATACTGTAATAACTAAATTAAGGCACAATAAGTCATGTCTACTGAGGACTTCTAACTTACTATGTGAGAGGCATTACGACTTATTTATTAAATTTTTGTCACCATCACAGAAAGGTGAAAATAACATACATGAGTGACTCACACTCTCCCTGGCAATAATGAGGCAGCGGGACTAACTCTGAGAGTACACCACCCCCCCATGATTTCAATTTGGTTTTGCAACTTTTCCGCGTATTTTTTTAATAATTTTATTATAACACCATGAGGTGCATATTTAATTCCGAGTGTTTCTAATTATCACAATTCTCAAAATGGTCACACTTTATACAGCTCTCCAAAAGGTAATTAGTTTGAAGCATGCTAACAGACTGTGCTGCATCTCTTGCAGAAAAATCACCCCCTTCTTCTCCCAATTATGTTTTCTTTTTCTGTCTCGGATGAAAGCTGGGCCACGCCCAGTGGAGTTCAGGGCACTCCTGGCTATGTTACGTGCTCAAGGGTTACTCCTGGTGGGGCTCAGGGGACTACACGAGCTCAGGTGGGCTGCATGCAAGGCAATGGCCCTGCCCACGATACAACTCTCCAACCCCATATACTGCTCCTAAAGCTTGGTATGTACTTATTTCTTCACTATTTTGTACTGTTGTCATCAAGGCAGCAAGTTTACACAGCGTTAACACTCACGGTCTGGACGAACAGCTACTGTATCTCACACCACCAAGAGTCCAGCACCACCCACTACGTCCTTGCAGCTACTGACCACCTCTTCTTTGCCCCGGTCATAATGCTTCCTATTCCAAGGCCAGCGCTTCCCAGCACTGCTTGCTCTCTGCTGCCCGCTTTACCTCTCTATATACGGCAGGTGAGTGAGCTCTGCTAGTTGCTCTCTGCTGCCCGCTTTACCTCTCTATATACGGCAGGTGAGTGAGCTCTGCTAGTTGCTCTCTGCTGCCCGCTTTACCTCTCTATATACGGCGGGTGAGTGAGCTCTGCTAGTTGCTCTCTGCTGCCCGCTTTACCTCTCTATATACGGCAGGTGAGTGAGCTCTGCTAGTTGCTCTCTGCTGCCCGCTTTACCTCTCTATATACGGCAGGTGAGTGAGCTCTGCTATTTGCTCTCCTCCTATTTGTGTTTCCTTCAGTGAAACCTGATTCATTTCACCAGACATGATGCCTCCAATTCCATCCCGCTGTAGCGAACTACAACATTCCCTCCTTTGGCGGCCAGCGCAAGAGCACAGCACTTGCCTCACACACAGCCGACCTCGGTTCAATCCCCAGCACTCCAGATAGTTCCCCTGAGCCCTGCCAGGAGCACTGAACTAGGAGTAACCCCCGAGCACCATCAGGTGTGGCCCGAAACCAAAAAAAAAAAAAAAAAAAAAAAACCAAGATTTTAACTTTCCTTATAGCCGCATAATATATTTATATTGTGTATATCATGAATACTATTAAGAACTCTTTACAAAGTTTATAAGAATTTATACCTAAAATAACAAACATTAAAGAGGAATAAAGAAAAAATACTGTTTAGTACACTTTCAGTGCATTTTCTTTTCCGTAATGTAGTAAAGGAAAAACAAAGAACATACCTGCTACATTCTAACAACGTAACTTGAAGCCGGCCCTCAGTAAGTGCCCATTGCTGTATGTGGATGTGCTCATCTTCGTCTTCTTCAAATCCTTGCAAGGTTTGGAATGGAAAAAACGGCTTAAACCTGATAAAAGTAAAAATAAGTTTAAATTTGTAAATAATAAATGGCAGGGTTCAAAGTATAATAATAAAATCTAACAAAACCAAGTAAAACAGCTAGTATAGTTTAAACGCCACAGACTATAGCGACTTTTGAAATGGAAACAAAGTAACTACTGGTAATTAGTTTATGATAACACTAACAACAGTTGAGTGTGCCAAAATATTCTTCAGAGATGTTTACTATTCATAGAGACTGGCACCAAAAAGTTTCAAAGGAAAAATTTAGGAACTGAATCTTGTTAATACAAAGCCATAATTGAGTGCCCAGCACCCACTGCAGTGCCCAGGACTAGACTCAGCCTCACACACGCAAACCGAGTGCTCTACAGGTGAATTACATTCCTGGCCACAGAATTCTTACTCTAAGGACATACTATACTCCTCTGGTGTAAAACACAAGCCCTGTGCACAGCCAGCCATGATTCAGACAACAGCTCAGCACCCCCAATTTAATCCCTAGCACCCCTGCTTTACAAGGAGTGACCCTCGTTCCATCCTTGGCCCCATGTATGGTCCCCTGAGCACTGTCAGGAGGGACCCGAGCACAGAGCCAGGAGTAAGCTGAGCATACAGGTGTGGTCCAACACAAATAACAACAACAAACTCACATACACTAGTGACTGTATGTGGTAGTGACTGTAGTATAATCAATTAAAAAAAAACTATTGAATCACCATGCAATAGACCATTCCAAAGCTGTTCAGGATTGGGTTTCAGTCACGGAGTTCCAATACCATTCCTCCACCAGTGCCCATCTCCCAACACCAATGTGCCCCGGGAATAATCAATTCGGATAGAAACATAAGGCTGCTAAATCACAGCTCTTAACCTTTCTTAACAAATATAAGGCCAAAACTCAAGACAAGGGATACATTCAAGGGGATGGAGTGGCACGCCTGGGAGCTCCGAAGTTTAATTCCTAGCACTGCGTGGATGCCCGAGCACTGCCATGTATAGTAGCACTGGGCCAAGCGACCCCGGTAAGGCACCTCCAAAGACTTTAATTAAAAGGGGTCTAGTAAGGAGTTTGCCGCACACGTGGCAGCCCAGGTCTGATCCCCAGCATCCCATATGGTCCCCGGCACCACAAGGAGTAATTAATTACTCCTAGGTACAGAGTGAGGAGTAACCCTTTGAGTATCGTTGGGTGTGATTCGACGATCAAGAAAAAAAATAATAGCAACAAATTTTAAAAATCTCTTATGAGTTTACTTCAATGTTAATTATGAACAAATCTAGTTTGTTTATTAATGCTTCAAGGAGGGTCTGTCAAAAGAATTTTGTGTAAAAAACATTAAAATCAAAATAACACACGAGGGTTGGAGAAATCGCTCAAAGGGCTGAGGTACACGAGGTCCCCTGCACATGGCCAGTAGCAATCCCCAAGTACCCGCACGTGTGGCCCAAGCTCCATCTACCCCATCCTCACCTCCCACATTTTAAATAATAGACCAGAACTGCTCTGTGAGCAGAGGTGCATGCAAAGCATGAGGCTCGATTCTGAATCCCAACACCTCACGTATTGTCGGGGGCTCCGCCGGGTCCCCGACAGTGCCGGGAAGCGAAGTTCCCTTCTACCTCCGAGCCGGCGAGAAATGGATGAAAACTTAGGAATCCGATGCAGTTTTAAAAGGCTTTACTTATCACAGGTTCAGGCATACAAATCAGCAGAAGGAAAAGCCCGTGCTTAGGACTCCAGGCTAGAACCCCAGCCACGTGTAGGCCAAGATGGCGGCCACCACGTGTAAAGGCTTTGTAAAAGGAGAAGAAGACAAGACTTCCAAGAAGGGTGAGCGCTCACAAAGGGAGAGCCCACAAAGAAGCGCAGGAGAGAGGAAACCGGCTAGTTTATACCCCTGCAACTCAGACCTTCCTCCCACTGTTATGGAAAGCAGGGAGGGTCAAATGCCCTTAGGCAATACCTCCCTGCACCTTACCTAGGCCCTTTAGTATGCTAATGTTTTGAGCCAAGATCTGCCTGGAAATGCCTTTATAGGGTAGAGAAGGGGGTTTCTGAGATGGCATGTCTCTGTACCAAAGACTAATACTAATGCCAGTTAAATATTTCTCCAAGCCTTCACAAGTCTCTTCTACTTCATTGTAGTTTTGCATTTTAGTTGCCTTTGAGTATATCAGGGAGCCATGCTTGTTTGCTTGGAAGCAAACAGCATTTCTCTCTGGTCTAATTACCCAGGGGTCCTGCGTGGCCAGGCTAATATGCTGGTAAGATCTAGCTAGTCCCACGATGATTGTGGTAGCTTGGGGAGAATATTTATACCAGCTAGTACAGCATACATGGTCAGATAAACTGCCACATTTAGACTACCCCCTTATCTACGAAGTGATTTTGCAGGAGGCAATCCAGAGCAGATGCAGCGGCCCTTAGGAGTCCTGCAACAACGTATAAAGGCATGAAGCTGGGGATAGACTGGAAAAAGACAGAGGAAGAGAAGGTACCACAGCAAATTCTGCATCCAAGCTGAGATCCAAGGATACATAATGTTTAAAGTCGCTAAAGCAAGACCACGCTGCACATCTAAGCTGATCTGCTCATTATCAAAAGCTGGGTATTATAATTCATCCCCATTTGATAGGCAGGATATGGAGGCACTAAGAGGTCAAACAACTTCCTCAATGAAGTCAGTCTAAGAAGCCAAGAGTGAGCACACGGCAGGCCCCGGCTCGGCAGCACCCCGCCCACATGACTAGCCTCGGAGAGACACCACATGGCTGGATCATCCCGGCTCCTAGAGCGCACAGCCTACACTTCTCCACATTTCCTGGCACGGAGAGCCGGTGGGCACAGCAAAACAGAAGGGCAAGTTGCAGAGAAGACCTAGTGGTCCTCCAAGAGCAAGGCTCAGTCAGCAGAAACAGAAGCACTGAGTCATTAACATCGCAGCTAACCCTCAAGGACTTCAGAACATCATCCTGTGATACAGGCCGTAACAAGCAATACAGAGCAAACGGTGCCTGCTCAGGGGGCAGGCTAGGAGTGGGCGGGAAACTAGGGGCCTTGGTGGAGGGAAGGTCACAAAGGTCACGAAGGTGGTGGTGTTGGTATTAGAACACCGAATACCTGAAACTACTGTATTGAGAACAACTTTGTAAATCACGGTGCTTAAAGAGTTTCCAACAAGAATCTAAGCAGCAGGTTCCAAAATCCATTTCTTAATTTAAAAATGTGTGTTACTTTGGGAAACATTAAGTATATATATTTAAAGTTTGCACCTACAAGAGATGCCAAGTCTTATTCTCAAATACGGCTCCTAGAGAATCTTTTCAACTTCCACAACATGTTTTCCCTGATTAAGATGTTTCTTCAAGACAGCGCTATTCGCCCTGAATGCCAGCTGGTGACAGCTTCATCACATGGCGGCAGTAAAACTGTTTGCAAACTCTGAGGTCTTCAGAGAAAAAGGATTTACTACAAACATAATATAAAAATATTCTGAGGTCTAAATCTACTCTTGATTTCAGCATGGGCTTGTGTGTTCTTGCCCAAGTAATACATCTGTTAGTTTTTTAGCTAAATAAATGGGGAAATTTACTAACAATTTTAAAGCTAATAAAACTAAAGGAACAAAGCTGTTTCAGATGCCTGGGATGACTTGCTCTGCACCTCCTTAGAGATGGGATAAGGCTCTGTGTCAAAAAAGAAACGGATTGTGGGATCACCTGATCACTTGAATTATTCATCAATTTGCTCGAGTAGGCGCCAGTAACCTTTCCATTGGACCCTATCACGTGCCAATGTAGCCCAATGGCATCTGGTTGATTCAGGAATATCAAGAGCCTCAAACCGTTCCTGATTCAGGGTCTTGACAAGGAAGTCTGACCATCTTGTAGGTGGGCAGCCACGTGATCTTTTGACATCCCATGGGATCCAGTCGGTAATGGCTCTAGTCCAGCGGTTGTCTCCAAATTGCATTGCATGTCCAGCCCATCTGATTTTTGATGCCTTGGCAAACGAAACAGCGTCTCTGATTCTGGAATAGCGACGGAGGTCAGAACTCCGGATTCCTGCTCTCACTTGAGTGATGTGTGATATTCCAAGCATAGCTCTTTCGATTCCTCTCTGGGAGACCCGAATAGCATTCTCATCCTGCTTTTGTAGGGCCCAGGTCTCTGAGGCGTATGTTAATGCAGGGAGAATGGTGGAGTCGAAGATATATGCCCGGAGCAGGAGGTTCTTTGTCCTTTTTAGCTATTTCTTCGATATATGCTTGGCATCATTATAGAAGCATATTGCCACAGAAGCACTCAGACACAAATGGCAGTGCTAACACAAGTTGTTGCGGTATACAGAACAAACTGTTCCGAAGCTTCACAAATTTTGTGAAGAGCACAAAATTTAAACTAATGTAATTCCAAAGGCTCAACTTCTAGAGATTTGTTACAACCATCAGAGGTGAATCAGGCTGTCGAAGTGTCTAAGTTCTAGAGCACGTGCTCCACACGCGTCAGAGCCCACGCGTTTGACCCCCAGCACTCTGTGGTCAGCTGAGCACTGCAGGGAGTGACTCTATAGTGCCCAGCTGGGAGTGACCCTGGCGTACCACTGAGTGTGGGCCAAAAATGGGAAGAAAGAAGGAAAGAAGGAAAACCTAGCCGCAGATAACGGTGGTGCATTCAGCTGTTCTCTACAGGAAATTACTCTATGAAATTTCCGTAACAGTTCGTTTCTGTATACCGCAACAACTTGTGTTAGCACTGCGGTTTGTTTCTGAGTGCTTCTGCGGCAGTATGCTTCTATAATGATGTCAAGCATATAAGAGGTTTTTCCTTAAAATGTGCTCCTCTTTGGAAGTCAGGAGAGGAATAGACACAAATGGCCTATTATGCTACTGATGCACTCATTTACATTCTTCCCATACCACCTCCTCTTCACATCTAAATATGTTTTGAGAACACACACACACACACACACACACACACACAATGTGCGCACGATAGGCAGGATCAAATAGTGGCTACAAAGAGCACAATCTGGAATCAGCTTAGAGAGGAATCCCATTTTGCCGATTTTCAGCCATAGGATCTTGAAAGAAGTTTGAGTCTCAAATGAATTTAAGCCTCACTTTCCTTACACGCAACAGGGGATTATAATCACACCTATCTGACTTAGCTGTTAGCCAGATTCCATAAAATAATGAAAAACACTTAGTATCAAGCAAACAATCGATATTACTTATCACTAATATTCAGATAAAATCCTAGAAAATGTCTGACATTTAAACTGGCATTTAAAATATCTACTAAAACAATAAAGCTATTTAATGATACAAACTACAGCTTTGACCTAATTATACTACAATACTTAGATCTTTCTGATAATTTTTTGAAGAATGTTTAAAAGAAACCCTGCAAACGTTTCATTTATTTTCTCTATTTCAACCACTGTGCCTTCGCTTCTGGGTCACTCCAGGTAGTGCTCAGGGCTTACTTCTGGCTCTCACTCACTCCTGGCAGTGACCCCTAAAATTTTTCATACATTCTGCACATCTTTTCCCTTTTATAAAACCACAGGACCCGGACAGTACAGGGCCCAGGTCTCCTTATTCATTGCAGGTCACTACTCATTTATAATCAAATACATGTTTTAACTGATTCTCTACCTCTTTTAAGATAATTTTTCCTCAATGAATTTTGTATGTTTCTCTAATTTTGCTGAAGTATGATTTGTACATGCACCATTAATACATTCATTCCAGCTTCATACATTCACAGAGAGCTGTTGAATTGGAAACAGCTAATAAACACAACTTCGATTTCAACATCATTTAAGAAATTATTTTTCTATTTGAACATTTAATAAATTGAAAAAGGTACAAATTCAATTTGAAGATTAGCATTCAAATTAGATAAACACCTACAAGTACTAATCTGTTCCACAAAAGGTTAAGAATAAAAGGAGATTCCACAAACAGGCAATGATTTGAACACCCTCATTTATAAATTGGGAAAAACAGAAGCAAACAAGAGAGATATATTTGTTGTTTGGGGGGCTTTGTTTCATTTTGTTTCTAGACCACACCTGATGCGGTTCAGGGCTTAATCCTGACTCTGAAGTCAGGAATTACTGTTGGAAGTGCTTGGGAAAACATACGAGATGCCAGAGACGGATCCGGTCAGCCTTATCCACTGGGCTCTGTCTCCGGCCCAGAAATACCCAGAAATACCTTAAAACTAGTTGTAGAATTGGGTCTAAAGATGCAGGTACAGTGACATCATCTTTCCAAAGAAACTTTCTTCTAGTTAAATAAGCAGCAAATGTTAGAGAAAACACAAGCTCTACTACAGAGCAGTTGTAATTAAGACAGTGTGGTATTGGTATAGACAGACCTGTAGACCTATGGAATAGAACTGAGTATCCTGAAACGCACTCACAAATATACAACCACTTAATCTTCGATAAAGGAGCAAAAAATATTAAGTGGAGCAAAGAAAGCCTCTTCAACAAATGGTGCTGGGAAAACTGGGCAGCTACATGTAAAAAATGAACTTAGACCTCCTTCTAACGCCATGCACAAAAGTCAGATCAAAATGGATTCTAGATCTCAACATCAGACATGAATCTATAAGGTACATCGAAGAAAACATAGGAGAAACGCTCTATGACATCGAAAACGAAAAGTATCTTTAAAGACGACACACCACTGACCAAGCAAATGGAAGCAAAGATAAACAAATGGGATTATATAAAACTAAAAGCTTCTGCACCTCAAAAGAAACGGTGACCAAGATACAAAGACAATCCACAGAGTGGGAAAGGATATTCACCCAATACCCATCTGACAAGGGTTAATATCCAGGATATATCAGGCACTGGTGGCACTCCACAAGAAGAAAACAGCCAACCCCCATCAAAAAATGGGGAGAAGAAATGAACAGAAGCTTCCAAAAAAGAAGAAATTCGAATGGCCAAAAGGCATATGAAAAAGTGCTCTTCATCTTTAATCATCAGGGAGATGCAAATCAAAACAACAATGAGGTACCATCTCACCCCACAGAGACTGGCACACATCCAAAACAGCAAGAACAACCGGTGCTGGCGTGGATGTGGGGAAAAAGGGACTCTCATCCACTGCTGGTGGGAGTGCCGATTGGTCCAGCCCTTTTGGAAAACAATATGGGCATTCCTCCGAAAGCTAGACATTGAGCTCCCATTTGATCCAGCAATAGCACTCCTGGGAATATACCCTAGAGACCGAAAAACACATAGCAGAAACACTATCTGTACTTCTTTATTCATCTCTGCGCTATTCACTATAGCTAGAATCTGGAAACAACCTAAATGCCCGAGAACAGAGGATTGGCTAAAGAAACTGTGGTTCATCTACACTATGGAATACTATGCGGCTGTCAGAAAGGATGAAATTATGAAATTTACCTGCAAATGGATGGACATGGAGTCTATCATGCTGAGTGAAATTAGTCAGAAGGAAAAGGACAGATATAGAATGACTGCATTCATTAATAGGATATAGATACCAGTGTTTTACTAAATGTGGGAAATGGTAATGGCAGATTAAAACTCACCACTGAATATACACAAAGAGACTTAAGTGATAAACTCTAAATATCTGCAGGGCTAGCCACAATGTGTAAAATAAGAGGGAGAGAGATGCAGAGACAGAGAGAGAGATAGAGAAAGAGAGGAAACTGGGGTACCTGCTATTAAGGCGGGTGGGGGGATGGCGGGGAGGGGTACATTGGTGGTGGAAATGGGGCACTGGTGGAGGGATGGGTGCTGGAATACTGTATTACCAAGAACCAATTATGAACACCTTTGTAATTGTATGTTTCACGGTGGTATAATAAAAAAATGTCTAGTGTCCAGGGCCCACCACTCAGGGTTTCAGGTGAGATCCCGCTCTCATTCTCAGCAAACAGAAGTGGTATTTTCATCTCTGTGGCCCCGACACAAGCTGGCAGTCTCCACAAAAGGTCTCTCATTCAAACCTTCCCCTTACTTAAAATGAGGTTTCCGCATCCAGCACTTCTCAATGGGAGTATTTTGAATAATCAGTCTAAATTCTACTTCAATCACAAGATTTCTCCCCACCAAAAAGTCAACAAAATACATTTCTCCATTCTGAATATCTGTACTAGTCTCTGTAACTACTTAGGGTTCATCAATAAATGCTGGACTTAGAGATGACTGCAAGAGTATGCTACCTGCACGGCAGAGCCTGGCAAGCTACCCGTGTTGTATTTGATATGCCAGATACCAGTAACAATTATAGACCTCATTCCCATGACCTGATGGAATGGTTTGAGGCTCTTTATGTTCCTGGAGCAAGCAGGTGCCCTTAGGCTCTACTTGCATGAGACAGGTCATATGGAGATGTTACTGGTGCCCGCTTGAGCAAATCGATGATGAACGGGAAGACAGTGACAGTGATACAGTGATAATAAAAAAATTTTAAAAAAATGTTAGAGAAAACAAAATGTATTTAAAACTGTAACAGTTTACAGAGAAAAGGTAAAACAAAAAGCGCTTCTGTTGGATCTGGAAAATGAGAACATATCATGAATAGAAAATAATCTTTGCTATGTAAAACAAATAAACGTATGTGCTGAAAAACAGCCTAAGGAAATTTTAAACACTGGACAAACATTTGATGACATCTGGATTATCACTAAAAATTCAGTTTAGGTGTCATGATTAGTAATTAATGGATGAAATATATAGGATTTGCTTCCAAAATAATTCAGGGCTGTGAGGATGAGGGAGGTCAGAGATAAAACAACCCTGTTTTATCAGGGCTAGTCATGCTTCAGCGACTGTTAAATTTGGCCAGCAGGACCCTGGGACTTAATCTTACTGTCCACCGTTGAACTGTTCGAGGCTTTTTAAAATTATAAACCTCCCTTATCTTAATAAACTGAGCATGACATAAATATGAACTTTGCTTTTCTCAAGAGACCTAAATTTCAATTTGAGTAATTCAATTAAACCTTTCTGAGTCTTCCTCACACATGACTGAAATACAGACAGCTCCTTATTCACTGCCACTCTCCGGCCCTCTGCTGCAGTCCACACGGACTTTAATGCCCATCATCTCTGATTTTCTTCTCAGGCTAAATTTTTTTTCTTATTTTTCTCTTTCTGTTTGAAAGAAGCAATTATAACTGTTAAACACATGGATTTAAGCGTCAGAACTTGGCTTTTGAATACTGATTATAATTTACTAGCTTTGAGGTGGGTTACATTAGTTCAAATATGAAAATTTCAGTTTCTTCCTCTGCAAAGTAAGATACTAATCAGCAACAATCTTATGAGATTATGTAAGTCTTAGATAAGAAATTCCACATAAAGCATTTGGCATAGCGAGGTACTCTAGAAATACATCCTACCAAACATTTTCTGCACGACACAGGCAGCAAAACTTCTTTCCTTCCACAAGAAACCATTTAACATGTATGTTAAATGTAATTTAACATGTATGATGGCCAGGCCAATGGCTACTTGTCCAGAGACCAAATGGCCATAATTTCAGTCACCATCTTTTTTTTTAAGTGGGTCCTTTGTAGGGTGTCAACTTGCAAATAAAAGGAAAGAGTGACCAGTAACAAATACATCTTCCCTCCTTAGATATCACCTTCTGTTACTAAGCTATGTAACTAAGGATTACATTAAACTGAACACGGTAAGAAACTGACAATAAAATCCATGGAAAATTCTGCTCTATATATGGAACTCCTTGGTGTGTACTACACTGACAGTGTTCGGACCTGGGGAAAACATTGTGATTTCTGCATTCTTATCAAGAAAAAAGTTATCCTGAACAGCTATAAAACTAATAAAGCGAAGGGGGTGGGGAAGCAGAAGACTTTACTATCATCTCCCCCTGCTCGACTACTTCGCTTAACATGAAACTTGAAATGTTTTTTAATTAAACCACCGTGAGCTACAGTCACAAAGTTCAAGCTGGGTTTTGGCAGCACCAAGCTCCAACTCCCGCCCCTCCCCAGAGCCCTTTTCCTACCGCCAGTGCCCCCAGTTTCCCCCGCCACCCCCCCAGCCCACTCTGCCTCAGAGCAGGCACCCTCCTCCCTTCTCGTCTCCCTCTTCTCTCTCCCACTCACTCTTTTATACAACCTATTTTTGCACAGAATACTCAAGATCTAAACTGCCTCATGATCTTATAAAATGCTCTTATCTGTACTGAACAAAGAGTGGTAACAAGCTGTCGGTCTCGGTATAGAAGAGCGGGCGATTCAAAGGGGAGTCCACGGAACTGACGGCCTGTGCACAGAGATCAAGTATCAGATGGGATTAGTTGCTCAGG
>JAJIBD010005687.1:0-113953 GCA_021461705.1 Cryptotis parvus | reverse complement strand
TTTCAATCTCACAATGCTCAGTAAACATTTGTTAGGTGAACAAAATAAATGTAAGGTCAGACTCTACACAAAAGTAAAAGAAAGCTCATTTCCCAGAAAAGATAGCTGAATTAAGTACAGATTTCCACAGTCTTCTCTGTTTTTTCTTAAGCTGATCCCATGTGGGATCTGAGAGAATTTAGCTCCAGGTTTTGCTGCAAGGCAGAAATGGAAATACTTTCCCAGAGACCAGAAAGGCTAACTGGCACTACCTGACTGTGAGACTCATCCCACCTCTGAAAGCATTGGCTTATCCAATCTGACTAGTTAGGAGCGCCAGAGGCATTAAAGGGGAAGGCTAGGTTTGGCCGATTTCTAATCCTGTGTGGTGGATTGAATTGGACAAGTTACTTAAATTCTTAGTGGCTCCATGTCAGCTCATAGGACGTAGATTGTATAGGCAAGACATACAGGAATGTAGAATGCACACAGTACTCAGTGTGTGTTAGCTATTATTACTGGAGAATATGTGTGCCTATGGATAATGAACAGGAGTGAAACACATTTTGCATAGTCACTGGCTTTATTGAGACAGGTGCTTCCTGTGGGAGTGGGGAACACAGCCCCAAATTTCTCTCCTGATATGTCTGTAGTGAAACCTTAAATTCTTTTTTTTTGGTGTGGGAGAGATGAGAAAAATGTGTAAGTGCCTTGTTCTACTGATGCCTTGAATATGTATTTAATTTGACTCTCAGCTGACCCTCTAGGTCCTCTTTCTGGAAAGGATTTGTCTCAAGAATGGACCTCTATTCCATTCATCCTAGACATGCACATAGTACTTAGTATGTGTTAGCTGTAATTACTGGAGATTGAGTTTTCTTATTGATTATGCTCAGGGGTTTCTCCTGGCTCTGCACTCAGGAATTACTCCTGGCGGTGCTCGGGGGACCATATGGGATGCTGGGGATCGAACCTGGGTCGGCCAGCCGTGGCAAGGCAAACGCCCTACCCGCTGGGCTATCGCCCGGCCCTGGGAAAAACACATTTTTACTTAGTAACTTACATTTAACATTCTTCGCAAATATCTTGTTAGTGTGTATGCCTGTGGGTATGAGTGTAGGTAGTAAATGGAAGGGTGAGAGAAGGTAGAGAGAGACAGGCAGGAGAGAAAAAGGCTGGTTTTTGGTAATGAAATGTTGTTCAGGGCCTCTTGGTGAATACACTGCTACAACTGAGGATGATCTTCTGAGACCGTCTTCCAAGACCATTTCCAAGACCAACTTCTGAGACTATCTTCCATGACTATCTTCTGGCGTTTTCTGAGATCATCTTAATCTGTGGAGCTATACTCACAGTTCATTTCTGGTATGTGAAGTGAGTTGCAGAAGTTCAAATACTATTTTTGCTTTGTTTTTCGGTCTTTGGGCCGCATCCAGCTGTACTCAGTTTACTCCCGAACCTGTGCTCAGGATTCCCTTGCTGGTGGTCTGTGGGCCCTGTGTCGGGAATTGAACCAGGGTCAGCCTGGTGCGAGGCAAGTGCCCGACCAGCTGTACTATCGCTCCCGTCTTTTACTTACAATGTTCTCAGTCCAATGCCTTTTCCCTCTATACCCCATTTTTTTTCCTTTTTGGGTCACACGTGGCAATGTTCTGGGGTTACTCCTGGCTCTGCACTCAGAAATTACTCCTGGTGGTGCTTGGGGACCATATAAGATGCTGGGGATCAAACCCAGGAGGTCCTCATGCAAGGCAAATACCCTACCCAGTGTACTATTGCTCCCGCCCCAATACCCCATTTCTTTTTTTGTAAAAAACAGTTTTGTTTATTTAATGAGTTGTTGTTTTTTTTTTTTTTTTTTTTGGTCACACCCGGCAATGCTCAGGGGTCACTCCTGGTTCTACACTCAGGAATTACTCCTGGCGGTGCTCGGGGACCATATGGGATGCCGGGGATCGAACCTGGGCTGGCACGGGCCAGCCGAGTGCAAGGCAAACGCCCTACCCGCTGGACCATCACTCCGGCCCCGAGTTTTTGATTTTTGTTTAAGGAATGCTGCTACACCAGGTCCACCACGCATACCCCAATTCAAGGCTTGTCAGCGTTTCCGAAGAGAACAACAGTCCGCCGGCCGATAGAGGGCGCAGAGGCGCTGTAACTAGCGTTGTGGAGGTAGAAGGCGGGGCTCGTGAGAAAGAAAAAAAAACCCGTCTTTTTAATTGGGCAAGAGCTTCGACCCTTCATCCAATCAGAAACGGCCGCGTCATCACTTCCCTGAGCCAGGAAGTCACCCGCGGAAATTTGAAATGTCTCACGGGCTGTCGGCGGGTGCGGGGTTGGGCGTGAAGGCGATGGCTGAGCAATCGGGACGCGCAGACTGGGAGGCCGAGGGAGGGGCTGGAGACCCTCGAGAAAGGTGAGCAAGGTCCGGGGATCGCCTCCTAAGGGCCTTCTGAGCCAGCTGGCCCGGGGGCGCTGCAGCCTGCGCGGGGTCGCGAACGTCGGAGCGCGCGGGCGTCGGAGTCTGCGTTTCCCCCGGGCAGCTGCACCTCTCCGCCCCGGCTGCTGGAGCCGGGCTGGACCAGGAATTCCCAGCCTGGATGGCCCCACGGCCCTGGGGCTTTGTGTGCATTCACTGGTGCAGAGCGGGCGTGTCATTTCTCTCTACACTCTTCTGGAAAGCGATGAAACTTGAGCCCTTGCTCTAGAAACTTGAACCCTCGGCCTAGATGATCAAAGAATCTGCCAAAGATCAGGTATGTGGCCAGAGTCAGGACAGCCACTTTAGATCTGCCTAAAAGCAAAAGCCAGGTTTCCTATTAAACTTCGGGTTTCAAGGTTATTTTTCGTGATATTTTAAGGTGATCCGGGGTTTTCAGTTTGTGGTGGAAAATTCACAGCCGCAGAAAACAAAAGAAGACCACCAAAACCAAAAAAAGGAAAAAAAAAAAAAAAAAAAAAATTTTTTAAAAAAAAATAAAAAAAAAAATTTCTCTTTTTTTTTTATTTTAAAAAAAAAAAAAAAAAAAAAAAAAAAAAAAAAAATTATTTATAGGAGGTTGGGAGGGGGGTTATTGTAATATGTTTTTTTAAAAAAAAAAAAAAAAAAAAAAAAAAAAATAAAAAAATAAAAAAAAAAAAAACCCCCCCCCCGCGCGATTCCCCCCAACCTTGTTTTAAATAAAAAACCCAAAAAAAAAAAAAAAAACCCAAAAAAATTTTTTTTTGTTTTTTTTTTTTTTTTGGGGGGGGAAAGACGCCGCGGGTGTTGTGCAGGAAAAAAAAACAGAATTTATTTGGGGCCGGCGCGGGAATTCCCCAAAATCAAGTGATGTGGTGGAAAGAGTGCTGATGTTAGCTGATGACTAAGCCGTCTGTGCACCTGCAAATGCCTTTCGGCTTCTGTTTTCTCGTCTGGAAGAGAGCCACTAGCCCTAGGAGTGGTCCAGATGAAGTGGAGTGTGTGAGAAGCGACTCAAGCTCTCCCAGTGACTGCTAAGGTTGTGCGCTGAAGTGTAAGGGTCCCCCTCTAACATTTTATCTTCAAAGGAGCCAGAGTGATTTTTTTTTCTTTTTGGATCACACCCAGTGACACTCACGGGTGACTCCTGGCTCTGCACTCAGGAATTACTCCTGGCGGAGCTCGGGGACCATATGGGATGCTGGGGATTGAACCCGGTCGGCCGCATGCAAGGCAAACGCGCCACCTGTTGTGCTATTGCTCCGGTCCCGGAGCTGGAGTGATATTACAGCAGGTAAGCCTTGCCGGGGCTGACCTGGGTTCAGTTCCCTGCACCCTAAATGGCCCCCGATCCACTGTCAGGATCCCTGAGCAGTATAGTCTGCGTTTACCTCCGCATTTGCCCCAAAAACAAACATAAAACCAAAATATTTCCTTAAAATACACAGAATGTAATTTACCCTCAACCGTCTTAAACCCTACAGTTCAGAGCTATTGAACATCCAACACCTTGTGTACGTTCATCACCCCATAATTCTCTTCATCTTATACAAGGGAACAATAGCAAAAACAAAACCTATTGAGCAATAATTCCAGAATAACGAAACTTCATTCCACTACTGAGCCATCTGTGAACTGACAAATGTCTTTTGGCTTCTGTTTTCTTACCTGGAAAACAGCCACTAGCCCTATGGAGGGGTGGAAATGCGTAACTTCCATAATTTAGATTAATCTCACTGGCAACTGCCACCCTGCCTTCTACTTTTATCATTTACTCTATATTCAGTGAAATAATTTGTGACTTCTTTGTGGCTGGCTTGTATACAGTGTATTCAAGGTTCAGCCATGTTTCAATGTTTCAGCTTATTGAGGACTGTTTCCTTTTTTTTTTTTTTTTTTTTTTGCTTTTTGGGTCACACCCGAGATGCTCAGGGGTTACTCCTGGCTCTTGCTCAGGAATTACTCCTGGCGGTGCTCGGGGGACAGTATGGGATGCCGGGGATCGAACCGGGCCTGCACAGGCCGGCTGCGTGCAAGGCAAATGCCCTACCCGCTGGACTATCGCTTCGGCCCCTGTTTCCTCTTTTTTTAAGGTCAAATAATACTTTATGTCTTTATCATGTTTTGCATGTCCATACATCTACTTGTGAATACTTGAGTTGCTCAGATTTTAGCTGTTATGAATGATGCTGCTTTGGGGGTGCAAATGTCTCCTGGAGACAAAGCTTTCAGTTCATTTGAGTTTATATCTGGAAGTGGAATTGTTGGATTACATGGCAGTTCTATTTGTAAGTTTTTGAGGAGCCTTTTTGGTAACATGTTTTCCTTATAGTTCTTTGTTGGTTTTCTTTTGATAGTATCCATCCTTTATTTATTTATTTTTTTCTTTTTGGGTCATATCTGGCCATGCTCAGGGTTACTCCTGGCTTTGAGCTCAGGAATTACTCCTGGCGGTACTGGGGGGACCATATGGGATGCTGGGGATCAAACCCAGGTCAGCTGTGTGCAAGGCAAACTCCCTACCCACTGGACTATCGCTCTGGCCCCTGATATTATCCATCCTAGTGGGTGTTAGGTGGGGATAATTATTTACCAACATATATATGCAGCATATAATTATTATTGCTAATACTATTTATAAGAAACATAAAATTATTTACTTATATAAATATACTACTGCATATGTAAAATCGTTAAAGGGCACGTATACTGTGCCCTTCATTGAAGTGGGTATGTTCTTTTTGCTTTTTTTTTTTTTTTTTTGGCGGGGGAGGTTACACTCCTGGCTCTGCACTCAGGAATTACTCCTGGTGATGCTCAGGGGACCATATGGGATGCCAGGGATCGAACCCGGGTCAGCTACGTGCAAGGCAAACGTCCTACCTGCTGTGCTATCGCTCCGGCCCCATGGGTATGTTGTTTTCATCTTCCTTTTCTGGGCAAGGAAACTAATGAGGCCTAGACCATCATGCTAGTTTAGATCTTGGGTTTATGTGCCGTGTGAGTAGCAGTGTGTGTTGTGTGCATTTGAGTACATTTAGGTCATTTGTGGAGTCAATTAATTCTGGTGGCTTAAACAGGGTAAAGAAGTCTAAGGAAGAAGAAACTCATTGGGCTGGGGTTGAGATTGGGGAAAAGATGGCTGAAATAATGCCTGAAACCCACACTAGAATATTATTCTCAGCACTGTTTATGTTGTAGTTCTTTTTGTTTATTAAAAATGTATTTGTAGAATCAGATAGGCCATTGACTAAAACTTACTGTATGGGACGTAATTACGTATAGCCCAAACCTAATATGATTAGCATTTTCTAATCTTTTCCTTAGACACGATCATTGAAATTAGTGAGGAGGAATCTAGAAACTTTAATGAAATAAGCCTTATGCGTTATTAAGAATCTCTCAACCCTGTTGGAATGAGAACTTTTGACAGACTGATACCTGTAGGAATAGAGGAGACTTTAGCTCATCTGAGGAAGAATATGAAATCACCTCCTTATTTTAGTATGACTTTATGGAATTGTTTTGGAAAAGAAAATTTCTATGGTATTTGACCATTATACATGTACTGCTAAGCTATAGTAAAAATCTGAGTTATATCATTTAAAGATTTTCTTGGGTGATTTCCCTTGGATTGGGAAAAAAAGGTTATTCCCTGAAAAAACATCACAGAACAACCTAACAACTTGGTAAAAATTTTAAGTTCTTATTAAAGCCTTACTAGATTTTGAGATATTTTGAAGTTTAGAAAACTGTTTTTTGCTCACAATGAGAAATGTAAATATAATTTCATACCCAAACACGTGTTTCTATTTGGAGTTATTTATTTATTTATTTATTTATTTATTTATTTATTTACTTATTTATTCATCTATCTATTTATTTATTTATTTCCTTTTGGGTCACACCCTGCAATGCTCAGGGGTTTCTCCTGGCTCTGCACTCAGGAATTACTCCTGGCTGTGCTCGGAGGACCATATGGGATGCCGGGGATCGAACCCGGGCCGGCATGGGCGGCAGCCTGCAAGGCAAACGCCCTACCCGCTGGACTATCACTCCGACCCCCTATTTGGAGTTTTAAAGCAAGATATCAAAAGAGAAGGACTCTGTAAGCCTGGATATGTCTGAGATGGTTGAGATGCTTATCTTCCTTTCCTTCTCTTAGATTCGTACCAAGATGAAGATTCTTGCAGTGATTGTAGCAAGCATGGTCCTCCAGGAACTAGTTTACAAAGTTTTGTGCTAGAAAGAAAAACTCTTTTCCCTGAATTGTTCCAAACAAGTCATCTTTTTATTTTACGAACGGTTCAGAGCCTACCAGGATTACATTTTAGGTGAGTTGGTGGGATCTTCTACCTCTATCATATTTTCAGTTTTACGGTAGTTTATCTATTTTTGTTACTCAGACTGAGAGTTGTTGGTTCTGAGAAAAGTACACTGCCTAACTTTGTTCTGCTTTATGCAATCTTAATTCTTACGCTGTCTAATTTGTTTGTAGCTGATTGCAAGGCCTCTGAGGTAAGAGAATTCACAGCTGAGTTCTTGGAGAAGGTCCTTGAACCATCTGGATGGCGGGCAGTCTGGCACACTAATGTGTTCGAGGTGCTGGTTGAGGTAAATTTAATTCTGTCGTTAAGACATTTGTCTCTACCTAAAAGTACTTTCCTTCAGGCTGTAATAACCAAAGTGCTTATTTTTAATTAAAGTTTATGAGCTGATTGAAAATACCATGCTTTCCCCATCTAATTGCCATGGTGTATGAAGTGTACCGCAAAATTTTAAGGCTACTGAGAAGCTACCAGGGAATTGATGTGGTTAGTGTAAGTCTCTTTTGACAGGAGGAATGGATTATAAAGCTAAGAAGAAGAGGGGGTATTTAAGATCATTTAAAATAGAGACCTAATTATGAAGTCAACCGGGAATTTCAATGATTTTTTTTTAACCTTCTTAGTTGTAGGCCATTAAATCTCAAGTAGCATTTTAAAACAGGCCTATTTTTTTGCCCAGCAAATTTGTAGGTATGTGGTTAATCTCCTGATAATGTGTCTCATTGCAGAAAGTAAAAACAATCTTATTTTTCAACTGACTAGGCCTTTTACATTAGATTTGCACTCTAATTACAGCTGTGAATTTTTCTCAGCATTTGTTAACTAGACCATAGAAAAACACCCCATTAAACTATAATATTAAACCAGGGAGTGTGAATGAATCCATGTTGTCACTGAGTCTCCTTTAGATAATGACATCACATTCTGCAGCGAGTGTGAGGCAGCGGTTGCAGCTGCTCTCCGTGGTTTTTAATTTTAGATTATGTTACTATCTTTGTCCAGGTAACAAATTGGGCTTGATAATTTTCTCCCACCCGCTCAGTTCTATAAAAGCAGGTCTAGGCTTTTTGTTTTTTAATTTATTTTACCAAGTCTCCGTGCCATACAGTTAGAAGGCTGTTCATGACTGGGTTGCAGTCACACGCTGTCCAACACCCATCCTTCCACCAGTGCACGCTTTCCCACCACCAATCGCCCCTCTGCCCTCCTGCCACCCAAACCCCCGCCTGTCTCTTATGGCAGGTGCTTTCCCCCCCCCTCTCTCTCTCTCTCTCTCTCTCTCTCTCTCTCTCTCTCTCTCTCTCCCCCATTGGGCATTAAGCTTTGCAATACAGATGCTGAGGGGTTACCATGTTTGTTCTCTTACCTATTCTGCAAGCAGTTCTTTTTTTTTAATATTTTATTATACCACCGTGAGATATATAGTTACAAAGATGTTTCGGTCATACAGTGTTCCAGCACCCATCCCTCCACCAGTGCCTATCTCCCACCACCAATAACCCCAATTCCTCCCCCTTCCCCTAGCCTGCCTCTGTGGCAGGTTCTTTATCTCTTTTCTCTCTCTCTGTCTCTCTGTCTCTCTCTGTCTCTGTCTCTCTCTCTCTCTTACACATTGTACACCACAATATATACGTTTAGAGGTTATCCAGTGTATCTTTTTGCCTATATTCAATCTCAGTTCTAGGCTGGTTTTATCATTTCCGATGATTATTAGCACATTGTTCCCTTCTATGTCTTACCTAACCTCTGACTCCCATACACTTATGGTAGATTCCACCTTTGACAAGACCTCCTGATTCATTTTTTGCCTGACCTTGGAATATTGGATAATATATATGTATGTATGTACACACACACACACACACACACACATGTTTATGTCATTCAAATAAATGCTGTCATTCTATATCTGTCTTTTTTCCTTCTGGCTAATTTCACTCAACATGATGAGCCTCTCCATGTCCATCCACTTAAAGGCAAATTTCATAACTTCATTTTTCCTAACAGCTGCATAGTATTCCATTGTGTAGTTGTACCAGTTTCTTTATCCAGTCATCAGTTCTTGGGCACTCTGGTTGTTTCCAGATTCTGGCTATTGTGAATAGTGCTGCTATGAAAATAAAAAGTGCAGATGGTGTTGCTGCTGTGTGCTTTGGGCTTCCCAGGGTATATTCCCAGGAGTGGTATGACTGGGTCAAATGGGAGCTCAATTTCTAGTCTTTGGAGGAATGTCCATATTGTTTTCCAAAAAGGCTGTACCAGTCAACATTCCCACCAACAATGGATGAGAGTCCCTTTCTTCCCGCATCCACACCATCACTTGTTGTTCTTGCCCTTTTGGATATGGGCCAGTCTCTGTGGTGTGAGATGATATCTCATTGTTGTTTTGATTTGCATCTCTATGATGCTTAGTGATGATGAGCATTTTTTCATATGCCTTTTGGCCATTTGAATTTCTTCCTTGTCAAAGTTTCTGTTCATTTCTTCTCCCCATTTTCTGATGGGGTTGGTTGTTTTCTTCTTGTAAAGTTCTACCAGTGCCTGATATATACTGGACATTAACCCCTTATCAGATGGGTATTGGGTGAATATTCTTTCCCACTCTGTGGACTATCTTTGTATCTTGGTCACTGTTTCTTTTAAGGACTGTACGCAGTTCTTACCCAGTGGTCATTTATGCTGTCTCTGTTATAGTGATCCCTTCCCTATCCCAACTGCTAGGTATTTTATTTCTGTTCATTTATTTATTTTTGGTCCTTCCAAGCAGTGCTCAGTCACCTCCAGGGGCTGTACCTAGAGATGTTTGGGGGTGGGACATAGAGCACAGAGGATTGATTATGGTGGGGTGCATATAAAGCATGTGTGCCTAAACTCTGTGCCGTCTCCCTGGTCCATAGTTATTAAGAGATTATGAAGAGAGGACTGTGCCATCGGTCAGCTCTGAAGTATTGTTTTTACCAAAGGCCTGGTTCTGTTAACTTTATGTTTCTCATTGTGCTGAAGAATGCCTGGGAACCAAAGTCCTTCCCTTTCAAGTCTTGGTCCTCCCCCTCATTTTCTGCTGCTCCTTATACCTACAGTATATTTCCTTTTCTTTTGTTCCAGCAAGAAATGTCACCTTTCTGCTGAGCTTGTGTGCGGTTGCAGACGCTGTTTCTGGCACAGGGCCTTTTGCATCTTCCTGTGTTTCAGATGGCTGCTTCCTTTTTGTTTCTGTTCATCGTTTCCAGAAGCACTTCCTCTAATGATCCCAGCAAAACTAGACTTTCATCCCTGCTAGTTGCCATCTTGTTTGTTTCCCTGATATTCTTTCATTTTTATTACAGAATAAGAATAATTGCTCTGCTCTAATTTCATGCTTTTAGAAATATCAGGCTGTCAATAAGGTATGTGTGTGTGTGTCTTAGTTTAAAGTAAATTTAGTCACCATGTTAAATCTCATCTTCTAAATTTCAGGTCACAGATGTGGACTTTGCGGCCTTGAAGGCAGTGGTGAGGCTAGCAGACCCTTACCTTTGTGAATCTCAAGTGAGCGCTTTCACCTTGGAGTGTATGAAAGAACTCCTCCAGCTGAAGGAACATCAGTTACCACTGCAGGAGCTCTGGGTGGTATTTGATGATTCTGGAGTATTCGACCAGACAGCACTTGCAATTGAGCATGTCAGGTAGGAGGAAAGCTCGGTAAAAATAATCACATTTCCAGAAACTTTTGAATAAAATCAGCAATTCCAACCTATTATTACACCTAAATTTAACACTCATACTTGGGATAGAGGGATGGGGAGATAGCTCAATGGGCAGGAGTACATACTTGGCTCTTTGGGTCACTGGGTTTAATTTCCCTCAGTCTGTGATTCCCCAGGAAACCAGGAGTGACCCCTGAGCTAACCTCCCAGCACTGCCACTTATGGCCCCAAATTGAAAGAAATACATAAAACTCAAGGCTTTTTCTCTGCAATATTTTTTAAACGGGTCATCAAAAGTTGCCTTCCTTCCTTCCTTCCTTCCTTCCTTCCTTCCTTCCTTTCCTTTCTTCCTTTCTTCCTTTCTTCCTCTTCCTTTCTTCCTTCCTTTCTTTCTTTCTTCCTTTCCTTCCTTCCTCTCCCTCCCTCCTCCTCTCTCTCTCTCTCTCCTCTCTCTCTCTCCTCTCTCTCTCCTCCCTTCCTTCTCCTCCCTCCTCCCTCCCTCCCTCCCTTCCTCCCTCCCTCCCTCCCTCCCTTTCCTTCCTTCCCTTTCCTTCCTTCCTTCCTTCCTTCCTTCCTTCCTTCCTTCCTCCCTCCTCCCTCCCTCCCTTCCTTCCTTCCTTCCTCCTTCCTTCCTCCCTCCCTCTCCTCCCTCCCTCCCTCCTCTCCTTCCTTCCCTTCCTCCCTCCTCTCCTTCCTCCTCCTTCCCTCCTTCCTTCCTTCCTTCCTTCCTTCCTTCCTTCCTTCCTTCCTTCCTTCCTTCCTTCCTTCCTTCCTTCCTTCCTTCCTTCCTTCCATTACCTTGTGATAGACCATTGCAAAGCTGTTCATGATTGGGTTTCAGTCATATGGTGTTTGAACACCCATCCCTCACAAGTGCCCATTCCTAACACCAGTGTCCCCAGACACCCCCCCCACCCCCACCCACATCTCTATGGCAGGTACTTTCCTTCTCTCTCTCTCTCTTTTTTTTTTTTTTTGCTTTTTTGGGTCACACCCGGCAATGCTCAGGGGTTTCTCCTGGCTCTGCACTCAGGAATAACTCCTGGCGGTGCTCGGGGACCATATGGGATGCCGGGATCGAACCCAGGCCGGCATGGGCCGGCTGTGTTCAAGGCAAACGCCCTACCCGCTGGGCTATCTCTCCAGCCCCCTCTCTCTCCTTTTTGTACATTGTGTTTGCAATGCAGACACTGAAGGCTTATCATGTATATTCCTTTACCTACTTTCAATACTTAGTTGTAGTCTAGCATTATTACCATTTCCAAGTATTGGGGTCGGAGTGATAGCATAGAGGGTAGGGCTTTTGCCTTGCACGCAGCTGACCTGGGTTCTATCCCTGGCATCCAATATGGTCCCCCAAGCACAGGAGTATTTCCTGAATGAAGACCCAGGAGTAACCCTGAGCATTGCCGGTGTGACCCAAAAAGGAAAAGAAAGCAAAAAAAAACCCTTTCCAAGTATTATTGGCAAACTGGTGCCTTCTCAAATTACCTACTCTTCACTCCCTCCCCCCTCAAAACACACACACACCCACATTCCTCCCACCCCCATATGCACGCACACATGCACATGTGGTAGATTCTAATCATTGACAAGTCTTTCTGGTCACTGTTTTGCTTGACCTTGAATATTAGTCTCATACATTTTATCTATCTATCTGTCTGTCTGTCTGTCTTTCTGCCTGCCTGCCTGCCTGCCTGTCTGATCTATCTATCTATCTATCTGTCTGTCTGTCTATCTATCTATCTATCTATCTATCTATCTATCTATCTATCTATCTATCTATCTATCTATCTATCTATCTATCTATCTATCTATCTATCTATCTATCTATCTATCTCATCTATCTATCTATCATCTATCTATCTATCATCTATCTATCTATCTGCTTTTTTGGGTCACACCCGGCAATGCTCAGGGGTTACTCCTGGCTCTGCACTCAGGAATCACTCCAGGCGGTGCTCAGGGGGACCATATGGAATGCTGGGGATCAAACCCGGGCCGGCATGGGCTGGTTGTGTGCAAGGCTAACGCCCTACCCGCTGGACTATCGCTCAGTCCAGCATACATTTTTTAATATCCCATTTATGAATGCAGTCATTCTATATCAGTCCTTTTCCTTCTGACTAATTTTACTTTTTTAGTTAGCATGATATTCTCCAAGTCCCTCCATTTATAGGCACATTTCATGACTTCATTTTTCCTAACAGCAGCGTAGTATTCCATTGTGTAGGTGTATTATAGTTTCTTTACCTGGTCTTCTGTTCTCGGACACTCAGGATGTTTCCATATTCTGGCTACTGTGACTAGTGCTACATTGCAATATTTTAAAATAATTCAAAGACAAGGGACTCTTAATTATAAGTGTTTACTAATTTGCTTTTGGGCCACAATCGGCTGTGCTCAGGGTTCACTGCTGGCTTTGTGCTCAGGAATGATAGGGTTTGGGGAACCATATGCAGTGCCAAGAATTGAATTGCAGTTTGTTACTTGTCGGGAACGCCGCTGTGGTCCCGACAGTGTCAGGACAGAGGTTCTATTCTACCTCCGAGGGACGCCGGGAGAACAGATGAAAACTCACGTCCGGTGCAGTTCCTTTTTAAAGGCTTTTAATAGTACAAAAGCTCTTCCACAGCACTCCAATGTAATGAACAAACTTTAGCTCTGGTCCGAACTTAAGACCATACAGAAGAGCCTAAGTCTCCCACCAAAGAGAGAGGATCTCACTCCGAGCTGAGTCCTACCGAGAAGGAGCAAAAGGCCAAAAGCCAAAAGCCAAAAGCCGCAGGGAGCCAAAAGCTGAAGGCTGAGGAACCAAAAGGCAAAAGGTGAAGGGGCCTCAAGTCAGCCCCTTATATACACCAAAGTAATCCAATCGGGAGGGGCATGCCAACAAAGAACTCTAAACAGAGTGTAGTGCCACACCTTATTGCAGGTATAAACAAAGGTTATGCCAAGAACTAAGGAGATTATCTCTTATGTAAAACACTGGAGAGAGAGAGGGCTGATATAAAGTAATACATCTTAACTTCATGAGCTTCATGTAATCTAGATGGTACCCACAAGGTCCTTCTTATTATTACCTACACCAGGGTGATTCTGAGTATCTTGTTCTCGTGTACTGAAAGGGTCACTCTTGCCTGCTTAGAGCAAACTAGTATGATCCTTCCTGTAGTCTTCCTATAGTCTCAGCGTAGCCAGGGTGGTAGTCTCCTGGTAAATTCTAACCGTCCCACGCTGGGTGCAGTGGGTATAAAGAGGAGCTGTGCCCAATCTAGAAAACATAGAAGTCTTAGTAGATGTATAAGTCAGAAGTTATTCAATCAAGGTGACTTCTGTAAGTGCCACACCCTCTAGCAGTGTTTACATAGGAGAGAGGTCTCATTAGAATGAACCTTGACTTAAATAAGATTAAGCTGGGTGTGGGCAAAACAACAAAGCTCCCAGGTTAGCTAAACCTGTCCTCCAACAGTTACTTGCAAGACGTGTGCCGTACTTGCTGTACTCTCTGTGACTACTCTATGGTCCCACAAACAATTTCTTTTTTTTTTTTTGCTGTGACTAATGTCCCCCTAAAGCTTTTACTCTCTAATTAAAGTTACTTAAAATTAAGCTACTTTATTTATTTATTTTTTTTTCTTTGGGTCACACCCGGCGATGTTCAGGGGTTCCTCCTGGCTCTGCACTCAGGAATTACTCCTGGCAGTGCTCGGGGACCATATGGGATGCCGGGGATCGAACCCAGGCCGACACAGGCCAGCCGAGTGCAAGGCAAATGCCCTACCCGCTGGGCTATCTCTCCGCCCCAAGTTACTTTATTTTTTTTTTTCTTTTTTGGGTCACACCTGGCAATACTCAGGTGTTTCTCTTTCTTTTCTTTTTTTTTTTTTTTTTGGTCACACCCGGCAATGCTCAGGGCTTACTCCTGGCTGTTTGCTCAGGAATTACTCCTGGCGGTGTTTGGGGGACCATATGGGATGCCGAGGATCAAACCTGGGTCGGGCGCCGTACAAGGCAAACACCTTACCCACTGTGCTATCGCTCTGGCCCCTACTCAGGTGTTACTCCTGGCTCTTTGCTCAGGAATTACTCCTCGCAATGCTCTGAGGATCATATGGGATGCTGGGGATCGAACCCGGTCGGCTGTGTGCAAGGCAAACGCCCTACCCGCTGTGCTATCGCTCTGGCCTCAAGTTACTTTAATTTTAAAAATGTATCTTATTTTAAAATATTTGTAAAATCCTATTTAATCATAATTTTTTTTTTTTTTTGCTTTTTGGGTCACACCCAGCGACGCTCAGGGGTTACTCCTGGCTCTGCACTCAGGAATTACTCCTGGTGGTGCTCAGGGGACCATATGGGATGCCGGGATTCAAACCCGGGCGGCACAGGCCGGCCGCGATGCAAGGCAAACGCTCTACCTGCTGGGCTATCGCTCCAGCCCCCATTTAATCATAATTTTATTTGGTATTATGCTACATATTATTATTATTATTATTATTATTATTATTATTATTATTTTGCTTTTTTGGTCATACTTTGGCAATGCTCAGGGGGTTATTCCTGGCTCTGCACTCAGGAATTACTCCTGGCAGTGCTCAGGGGACCTTATGGGATGCCGGGTATTGAACCTGGGTCAGTCGTGTGCAAGGCAAATGCCTTCCTCACTGTGCTATTGCTCCGGCCCTTAGTTTTCTCTTTAAAATATAGTTATCTGTTTTCATATTTTTTTGCGTTTCAAAAATTCTTTGTATACATTGGACAATGATCCTTTGTCACACACATCTTTTACAAATATTTTCTCTCCGTCTGTGTCTGCTCTTCTAATTTTCTTTTCTTTTTTAAACCATTTTTATTGAGGTAAGGGGGTTTCACAGATACATCATTCTAGCACCATCCTCACAAGTAGATAGCCCACTTCCCTCCACCAGTGTCCCTCCCACTCATCCCTCTCCCATGTAAGCTCGCTTTGAAGGACAGAATCTCCAGTTCTGATGAGCAGTCTCTGTTCAGGGAAGACCACCCTCTGCCATCTACCGTGCAGCTTCGGGAGGGACATACAGGGAGAGGTGAGAGGGGAAGAGGACACCGCTTAGCCAGCCAGAGCAGTCGAGTCAGCCCTGGTGCTCAGTAGGGTGATAGGCGTTGCAGTCAGTTTGCCCCCCATATTCCTTATTTCTGTATTTGGGATCGATCTCTCTCAGTTTTATTGTGGAGGTGGTGTTACCTACACACAGGGGTAGGTAGAGCTAATCTGGAATTCCACAAAATTATAAATCAATGATAAATTGATAAAGTAAAAAACAGTTTTCAAAAATAATTTTTTTGTTACTGGTATACCAATTGAGAAGTTAACATTATGAATAATTTGTGCTAATACGCTTGGAGATTTATGATATAGATGAATCCTACAAATAAAATTTAATAAGAGTGAAGAGAATTAAGAAAAATTTAACAGGAAAATCTGAATAGGCCTATAGTATAAAAAGTGTGCTTTATCTTAAGAAAAGGAATATTGACTTTATGTTCGAAAATATGTTAAAGATACTGCTTAAGTATCTGCATTAATAAATAAAGGATTGTAATAAAATTCTCTATGGATATAAAAGAGAACCAAATCAGATATATAACATTTGATAAAAATGTTCATTTGTTGCTGAGAATGTATAAAATACTTAAGTAGGATGGGAATAAGCAAACCTTTTTTTAATCTAGTAGAGAACAGACACAAGCGCCATGATTGAATGCTGTAGTCAGGGCTGAATGCAAAGGAGTTTGTTTTGCCTTTTAAAGATGCTCCTTTGATGTTTCCTGCAAGACTGGTTTCAAGGCTGTGAATTCCTTAAGCTGCTACCTGTCCCTGAAGCTCTGTATTATTCCTTCAAAACTGAGTGATAATCTGGCTGGCTGGAGTATTCTTGGTGACGCATTCATTTCATTGCGCTTCTGTACTGTATCCCTCCGGATGTGGGCCTGGTGCTCCCCATCACTGCTGGGGTGGGGTCCCTGGACCAGGTGGTCTTTGGCACTGCAGAACCCTAAAGCGGTTCCAAAATCCTCGGCCTTGGCATGGAACCGCCCAGCCAGATTGGCTGAGTGTTACTGATAAGAACGGCCCCAGACTCCTTTGATACTGCGTGGGAGTACCCTCACTCTCTCACCCCCATCAAAGAATAGTGAGTTCCTGTAAAACTTTGCCCAGTATTCCCAAATGTTAATATGAAGTGAACATATTTAGAAAGTTTTTATAAGTTCAAACTTAAGATTGTGTACTTGAATATCCTCCCAGAGGAAGGAGACAAAGAGGACAGAAAGTGCGGAAGAGGAGGTATCCTCTTCTCCACACCAGTGAGACTCAGACATTTTATTTTTAAGGATATATCTGATTAAAGAAGTCGGCCCAAGATGCTTAGGGAATGTGTACATACCCTTCAGCCATTTTTGGCTTTGTTGATCTCCTCATGTACAAGAGTGTCTATGTCCTAAATGAGAAATGCCTTTCTCTAGAAAGCCTTCTCGATTGATAGGGATAGTTTTTATTTTTTTTAATTTATTTTTTTTTTTTTTTTTGCTTTCTGGGTCACACCTGGCAATGCTTAGGGGTTACTTCTAGGTATGCACTCAGGAATTACTCGTGCGGGTGCTCAGGGGACCATATGGGATGCCGGGATCGAACCCGGGTTGGCCTCGTGCAAGACAGACGCTCTACCTGCTGTGCTTTCGCCTCCGACCTCGGGGATAGATGCTCAGGGGTTTCTCCTGGCTCTGCGCTCAGGAATTACTCCTGGCGGTGCTCAGGGGACCATATGGGATGCAGGAGATCAAACCCTGGCCGGCATGGGCCAGCTGTGTGCAAGGCAAACGCCCTGCCTGCTGGGCTATCACTCCGGCCCCCGGGGATAGTTTTTAAAAGGCTTTTCAGATAAGTTTTTGATAGAGTTCCTGATACAGATATTTTGGCTCTTATGTATACAAGTATATTCTCTAAACATTGTATTTTTTTTTGTTTTTATTTTATTTTTGCTTTTTTTTTTGCAGGGGCGGGGTTCACACCTGGCAATGCTCAGGGGTTACTCCTGGCTCTGCACTCGGAGTTACTCCTTGAGGTGCTCAGGGGACCACATGGGATGCCGGTGAATCGACTTGGTCAGATGCACGCAAGGCAATGCCTGCCCGCTGTGCTGTCACTCTGACCCCTCACTCAACATTTTAAAATGCTGTTTAAGAATGGGCTTCCAGAACTGGGAGACTGGGCGATATACTGATCATGTTATTAATGTTATTTGCTGTTTTGTAGTTTAAAAAAATATATTATCGTGAGATATACAATTACAAAGCTGTTCATGATTGGGTTTCAGTCATACAGTTTTAGTCATACAGTGTTCCAGCACCCATCCCTCCTCCAGTGCCCATTTCCCACCACCAATGTCCCCAGATTCCCTCCCCCTCCCCTGCCTGCTCTATAGCAGGCACTTTTCCCTCTTCTTCGCGCTGTCTAAAAATATGAATGCTTCACAAATTTGAGTGCCGTCCTTGTGCAGGGGCCATGCTAATCTCTGTATCACTCCAATTTTAGCATAAGTGCTGCCGAAACAAGCACTGTTTTGTAGCTTTAAAAGTACTTGCTAGTTTTGAACTTTCTTTTGCTTAACTTATTAATTGGAATGCAAAGACACAGTTTCCAGTGGCTCGCTGCTGTTGTCCCCAGGACAAATTCTAATTTTGTGTAAGAATTTTAATTTAAATGTTCAGTATTAGGTCAAGCAGTATAAATCTAAATAATTGGCTTCTGCCCAGAACCAAAACAATTCTGTGTTTCTCTCATTAAAGAACACTGACAGGACTGGAGTGATAGAACAGTGGGTCAGCTGCTTGCTTTGCATCGGGCCCGGTACTACATATGATCCTTGAGCACAGAGCAAGGAGTAGGCTCTCATCACCACAGAGTGTGGCCTGATGCCCCCAAACACCCCCAAAACAAATAACCACTCCCCAAAATAAAGCTCAACACATTAATTTCAGCATTGGTAAAGGGTAACTGATCAGTTCAGCCAATTAGGAAATAGGGAGAAAAATAACTTTTAATCTCTTTGAGCTTAAAAGTTATTAGAAAAATGAGTATCTGAAATAAGTAATGGTTTCATTTATTGTTTTATTTTATTTTTTTTCTTTCTGGGTCATAACCAGCAATGCTCAGGGGTTACTCCTGGCTCTTTGCTCAGGAATTACTCCTGGCAGTGCTCAAGGGACCATGTGGGATGCTGGGGATAGAACCACTGTCGGCAGCGTGCAAGGCAGATGCTCTACCCACTGTGCTATGACTCTGGGCCACAGTAATGGTTTCATTTAAAGAAGAACCTAAACTTAAATAGATTTATTTTGAGGGTTCAGATTCTGGTCAGTACCTAGAAAAGGTCGAATTATGAGGTTTTTTTTGTTTGATTATTTTATAAGTATTTGAGTTCTGAATCCTTTCTGAGTGAAGTGTGAGGTTTGACTGACTCATGAAACAAATAACCAATGAGGAGTTCTCCGTTCAGTGTTGGAAGATGGATCTTGATGGAATAATTCACAAAAAACATATACGTGATTGGAAACTGCAGTGAGAGCTATAAACAGAGTATTTGAAGACTAGCTTGTTTTGCTGTGTTCTGTGATTATTTGCTGAGGAATGGTATTTGAGCTTGACTCAGAAGGTTTAGTTAGATGAAAGCGGCTTGGGGCAAGAATTGGGGAGGAACAACTTTAGGAGCTAGCTAGAAGGCTTAAGGAGCAAGAAAGGCCGGTGTCATTATGGGACAGACCTGGAAGATTAATTTAGAGAAGGTACCAGGGGTCAGAAGATATAGGGTTTAGCCAGCCATTTTTTCCAATTTATTTTTTAAAATTGAGGCATTATGGTTTACAGTAATATTGAAGTCATTATTTTATAGTTGCAGCGCATAAACACCAGTACCTACTCAAGTGTTTCAGAATCCCTCTACCATTTTCCCATGATCTCTTTTCCTTCTCTACGCCTTTTCTTTGTTTTCTTTAAGAACAGTGTGTATAACCATTGAAGAGTTTCTCTTCAGGGATGTGTATCACCAGCTTTGCTTAAAACGTTTTATTCTGGCTGCTTTTGGAAAATGAGTGAATTGAGATGGAGCTAGGGGCACTGATTTTGAGTCAAGAGAGTGGGACTGGAAAGATAGCACAGGGTTCAAGGCACTTGCTTTGAAGGTAGCTGACTGCGATTTACTCCCCAGATTGCATTTGGTTCCCGGAACAACCCAATAACCCGAGCACTGTCAAGTGTGCCCCGCCTCTCCAACTCACAGTAAAGAGAGATTGTGGACTAGAGGGTAAGAGGAGGATTTAAAGCTTGTTAAGAAAATGGGATGGTTAAGACATATAGATGTAGGGATTGGAGATGCGGGTAGATACGAGAGAAGTAAGATTGGCTCTCAGAACTCATTTTTTGTTTTTTTCTTTTTGGTTCACACCTGGTGGTGATGTTCAGGGATTATTCCTGGCCTCTGCACATAGGAATTTGTCCTGGCAGTATATGGGATGATGGGGATTGAACCCAGGTCAGCTGTGTACAAGGCAAACGCCCTACCTACTGCATTATCCTTCTGGCCCTGGTTCTCAGATTTCTACCATCACAGAATAAACAACGAAGAATGCAGATGTGAATGCCCCATGTTGGTTCTCAGTGTGGAATTTAGGAACATGATATTTGAGCTGGATCATGAAACCTGATATGATTTCTCATGAAACCTGATCCAGCCACAGAAGATAAAAGGCTCTTGTAATCAATCCAATTTGTATGTCTCATGGAGGTTTGAAAGAGCTTGTGAAATTGGGAGCTTGCTTGCAAGTTTGTACTTGTATATACTCTGAGTGTCCATGAGAATAGAGTTCAGACAAATATACTTTGTGCTGGGACAACCAGTAGAGCAGTGGAGATTTTTTGGTTTTAGTTTTTATTTTGCTATACACACAGTGCTCAGGGAGAACATGTAGTGCTTTTGATGAAACCTGGGCTTCCAGCGTGCAGTCTTGCACTCAGCCTGAAGAGAAAACTCTCCATCCCCATTTGGACCTTTGAAGTTGCTTTTTTTTATTGTGTAGAGGCATACTCAGGTTTATAAAAAATTAAAAATAAATTTTTTTTTTAATTTTAAAGAGGAACTAAGTAGAAGAGACTGGCAGTCTAATTTGCAAGAATTAAGGTAGTTTCATTTCCCTGTTTCTTCCTTTTTATAGCAGGGCTTCTCGGCCGAAGTTACATATATAGTTATAGAGTCTGTACTTGCTGTCATTTCAGGAGAGCTTCTCCACCTACATCATCACTGAAACTGCTGAGCTCCCCACGTTCTTGTGTCCAGTTGTCACGTCTCTGATCTCATCTTGCTTTACCCATTGGCCACATTTGAGTTCTTTGATACCTTTTGTCTTCTTAAGCAGTACTGAGCTGTTGAACTGGGCTCAGCCATGCCTGTAGGGCAAGCAGTGTTGCCCCAGCCTCTTTTTTTTAACCTCTGCTTTCTATTTGCTTATCTTTTATTTTTTAATTTATTTTTTGTTTATTACACCACCGTGAGAAATACAATTACAAAGATGTTCATGTTTGGGTTTCAGTCATACAGTGTTCCAGCACCCATCCCTCCACCAGTGCCCATTTCCCACCACCAATGTCACCAGTTCCCTCCCCCTCCCTAGCCTGCCTCTATGGCAGCTCTCTCTCTCTCTCTCTCTCTCTCTCTCTCTCTCTCTCTCTCTCTCTCTTTCTGACTCTGTCTCTCTCTTCTTATACATAGTGGATTGCAATACATACATTTAGAGGTTATCATGTATATCCCTTTGCCTATATTCAAAGCTCAGTTTTAGGTTGGTATTATCATTTTCAACGATTGTTAACACACTTCTGTCTTTTTTTTTTTTTTTGTTTGTTTGTTTTTGGGTCACACCCGGCGACACTCACGGGTTACTCCTGGCTCTTCACTCAGGAATTATTCCTGGCGGTCCTTGAGAACCATATGGGATGCCGGGGGCTTGAACCCGAGTCGGCCGCGTGCAAGGCAAACGCCCTACCCACTGTGCTATCGCTCTGGCCCCCCCCCACTTCTCTGTCTTACCTAACCTCTGACTCCCATGCTCTTAAGGTTGATTCCACCTATTGGCAACGCCTCCTGGTCCATGTTTTGCCTGACCTTGGCTATTAGTATCATACTATATAAATATATATTTTTATATCATGCAAATAAATGCAGTCATTCTATATCTGTCTTTTTTCTTTCTGGCTAATTTCACTCAGCATGACCCTCTCCATGTCCATTCATTTATAGACATAACTTCATGTACCACAGTTTCTTTATCCAGTCATCAGTTCTCAGGCACTCTGGTTGTTTCCAGATTCTGGCTGTTGTGAATAGTGTTGCTTCTTTTGGGTAGGACTCCTCTCGGCTGAGATCCTTTCTCTTTGGTGGGAGACAGGGCTCTCTTTATGGTCCAAGTTCTCACCAGGCGAGAGTTCTTTCATTATATTGGATTACGGTGGTAAACCGCGAAGGGGCAGAGGCTACGGCTTTCCGGAACAGCGCTGGGCCCGGGGGATGGTGGGTTCTACTGGCCCACCATCCCAACAGAGGCTCGCAGCCAGAAGACCCCCTCCAGAGGGCCTCCATTTCCACATCCGGACTTCCCGCGACCTCCACCCAGCAGACCACCTACCGCCCGCTCCGATACTGAGCGTCTTTCTAACCGGCTCAGGTATCGGTCCAGAGACTTGCGACGGGCGGCTGCTGCTCCCTGGCAGCGCTCAGGCGCCGGGAGGGTGGTGGGTTCTCTCCACACAGAGCCACAAAGACCCCCACTCCAGAGGGCCTCCATTCCATCCGGACTCCGCAGACCCCACCCAGCAACAGCCTAGTCCGGCTAGTTGGGCTGCGGGTTATCAATAAATTGGATTAGAGGTGCCTACAAAGTAGCTATGGCGAGGCAAGCACCGTTGTTAATGCCAATACAGTAAATATAGACTATCGGATTGAGGCTCTTATTTGCAACAGTGCCTGGGCCTACTACAGAGAAGGACATGGGATGTACGGGGCCCGCTCGCGCGGGAGACAGTGATATGAATGAAAATAAAAGTGCAGATGGCGTTTCCGCTGTGTGTTTTTGGCTTCCCAGGATATATTCCCAGGAGTGGTATGGCTGCCCCAGCCTCTTATCTTGGCCAGCCCTTCCTCTTACACTTGCATGTAGCCAAGCACTGTTCGGCTGTTGACGCTCCCTGATTCCCCAAGTATCAAAAGATGTAGCCCTGGAGGCCCTTGACGCCCCTTTAGGAATGGCTCTAGAGTCCATGTAATATTAGAATGCTGAATTATCTGCAGATCAGTTTTAGGTTACTTACTTTTCTCCCTTTCTAATCCACCTTAGAAGTACATTAGATCACTGGCGAATTTCCTTTATAGGAATATTTCAACTAATACATGAAAGGGATGATAGAATTAGAATGTACTTGCAGCCATGAAATAAAGGTTCTAGACAATGATCATCTATGACTGCTTTGTAACAGTAGGTAAAAAACAGACGAGAAAATGTTGTGAATTTCTCAGGTTGTTAACATCTAAAGGCAAATCCCCTTCCCTGCTGTGCTATGGGGTCGGGGCCTGCAAACAACAAGAATAGCATTTGGACCTTAAAAAGCTATCAATCTAACAGCAGAAATTTTTCCCAGGGGAGACAGCACACAAGTATAAACAAGAGGCTTTAGGGATGCTTCACAGAGATGAGAGAGAGAACTATGGACCTCAATACACATTTAGGTTTCTGTTTCTAGAGCACTCCCAAGACTCCATGGGCCCTGAGTCAAACTAATAAATCTAACATACTTTCTCTGACACAAGCAAGAAAAGCTATACTGGCCTGCAACCCTGATTCAGAATGCCTGATTCTGGTCCACCATAGGAGACAACAGGCTCCATCTTAATCCTGAGTACTGGAAATTTCTAAGGGAGAGTCCAGGGTAGCAGGCACTTAGTCTTCTCTCCTTTTCGTCTCCGTCTCCGTCTCTGTCTCCTTCTTCTCCTTCTCCTTCTCCTTCTCCTTTTCCTCCTTTTCCTCCTCCTCCTCCTCCTCCTCCCTCCTCCCTCCTCCTCCTCCCTCCTCCTCCTCCTCCTCCTCCTCCCCCTCCGCCTCCTCCTCCTCCTCCTCCGCCTCCTCCTCCTCCTCCTCCTCTTCTCCTCTTCTTCTCCTTCTCCTTCTCCTTTCTCTTCTTCTCCTCCTCCTCCTCCTCCTCCTCCTCCTCCTCCTTCTCCTTCTCCTTCTCCTCCTCCTCCCCTCCTCCTCCCCCTCGTCTCTCTCTTCCACCTTCCTCCTCCTCCTCCTCCTCCTCCTCCTCCTCCTCCTTCTTCTCCTCCTCCTCCTCCTCCCTCCTCCTCCCCCTCCTCTCTCTCTTCCTCCTCCGTCCTCCCTCCTCCTCCTCTTCCTCCTCCTCCTCCTCCTCCTCCTCCTCCTCCCTCCCTCCCCATCCCCTCCCTCTCTCTTCCTCCTCCGTCCTCCCTCCTCCTCCCTCCTCCCCATCCCCTCCTCCTCTCTCTCTCCTCCTCCGTCCCCCGTCCTCCCTCCTCCTCCCTCTTCCTCCTCCTCCCTTCTCTCTTCCTCCCCCCCCTCCCCCCCCCCTCCTCTCTCTTCCTCCTCCGTCTCCTCCTCCCTCCTCTTCCCTCCTTCCCTCTTCCTCCTCTCTCTTCCTCCTCCGTCCTCCTCCCTCCTCCTCCTCCCTCCTGTTCCTTTCTCCTTCTCCTTCTCCTCCTCCTCCTCCTCCTCCTCCTCCTTCTCTTTCTCCTCTTCTTTCTTTCTTTCTTTTTTTTTTTTGTTTTTTTGGATCACATCCAGGAGCAGTCCTCAGGGGTTACTCTTGGCTCTGTGCTCAGGAATTACTCCTGGCACTGCATGGGGGACCATATGGGATGCCGGGGTTTGAACCTGGGTCAGCCGCGATTCTTCTTTTTTTTTTTAATCTTTTGTTTTCCCTCTGGAGGAGGGGTCAGACTTTCTGTGTGGTACTCAGGAACTCTGGGGTCCCCTTTCAGTGATTGTTTCCCATACTGACTGGAGTTTCAATGGAAGGGGCCAAAGGATGCAAGGCTGCTGTATTCTGTGGTTCCAGGGATTAGCAGGGCTTTGTCTAGTGGTGTTTGAGGCCTCTAGGGCTGCGTTCTCTGATGCTTGGGAGATTGTGTGATGCCACGGATGAACTGCATGCAGGCTATACATCTTAACTCCTGTACTGTCTCTGGCCCCCCATTAAAATCACTCTTGATTATTAAGTGAAATGACCAGATATTATGTGCTTGTAGATGGAAATGCACTATACAACTTTTGATGTGCTCTTGACAAAGAAAACTTTCCTTATCCTGATCAAGTCTCCTGATCCTCTATCAGTTTATAATAAAGGAAACAGAAAATGCTAGATGATCCCTGTGGAGATGTAGTCAAAATTCAGAGTGCTACTGTTAAGTTGCAAGGAGAAGTGGGAGGGTAATTTATAACAAAGGGATTTAACTAAATACAGTGGCTGACCCTAGCTTGGATCCTGATTTGAACAAGCCAACAATTGTAAAACAACAATAACTACAGAAGAGGCATTTGGATAATTGGATGTGAACAAATGAAAAAACAATTTGTTTTATCATCAAGTTTTTTTAGGCAGAGAGATGAGATAGCGCAGCAGGTAAGGAGCTTGTCTTAAATTTTTTATTTGGAAGAAAGATTCGATCACACTAGTGGTGCTCAGGACTAAGTTATTTAGTTTTGAGGCCACACCCAGCGGAACTTCCTTTGTGGGAAACCTTTAGCTAATACAAAGCAAATCTCCTGTGACTTAAAAACTATGAAAACTACAAACGTCCTCTGCTATTTTCGATAGACTTGTTTTGATTTACTCTATCACTCCCAACCTCCCAAAACCCTAACATTTTCAGACTGTGATTTTAAATGATATTAATTTTCTTTTCAGGTTTTTCTACCAAAATATTTGGAGGAGTTGGGATGAAGAAGAGGAGGATGAGTATGATTATTTTGTCAGATGTGTTGAACCTCGATTGCGATTGTATGTATTTCTAAGTGCTCTTGTACTTAAAGAAAAATTAACTGTTCTTGACTTAATTAATCTGTGTGGTGTATATCTTCAGGGACCCTACACATATTAGACTCAGATGCAACCTGTATAGTCCCGGTCAGAGAGGTAGTACAGGAAATCAGGGACTTGGCTGTGTGCATCTGACCCCAGGTTAGTCCCTGGCACTGCATGTGGTCCTCCAGCACTGCCAGGAGTCACTCCTAGACACGCTAGGGCGTGACCACAAAATCCAAATGACAGTGAAAAGTATATATCATGACCCATACTGAGTCTAAGAGAGAGTCAAGAAGACCTGAGTTAATAACTCAATTTCATTAATCTGAATTAGCTCAGTTGAGCTAGTGTGTTTAATTCCGTTGTTAAAGATGATTGTGAAATTATTTGAATTATAGAAGACCCCCCCCCAATTTTTCTTTTTCAAAGTATGGTTTTACGCTGAGTTCTACAGTGAAACACAATGCGCTAACCTAACAGATTTGATTCAGGATGTTTTGTAAAACTCTTATTCTTAAATCTTATTTCACAAATAGATGAATATATAGTTAATTTTAATATTGAATAAAATTTTCCAAAATTCTTAAATGTACTTAACAATTTATCGTCTGCCCCAAATAAACCATGCAACCAAAGCAGTTGTTCTGCGCTGACTGTTAAATGAAGACATTTAACTTCCCACTAGGTGGTGACCTAAGACTAGCTAATTTTTTCTTGCATTCCTGAGTGATAATTTAAGAGACAGTGCTGGGAGAATAAAACTAGAACTTACAATACTCTCCCGTCCGTCCCCATTTGTAAAATCTGTTTTTTTCCCACTGTGAAAGATGATTTGATGACATAATGTGGTAACCCTTTAATTCTGTGAAGCCCAGTTTGGTTTAGTAACTTTTACCCGGTTTAAATAATAGCAAGTAAGAATATATGAAAACCTCTGATTGAGGGTTCTACTTGGTTTAGAACTATATATGACTGAGTTCTTCATAAACTGGTTGTGATTTCTACTTAGACTTTTCTAGTTTACTCAGTGCGCAGTTTCTATTTTCCCATAGTACATTTAATAAATCGTGCTCTTGCCAGAATTTCAGTAAGTTTCCACATTTCCTAGCTCTGGATAGTAGTAAATATTGTATGACTGGAGAGTCTTATCTTTATTTGCATTCTGATTTGGCAAGAAATGACTTACATACATACCTGTATATCAATGGCAGATGGGAAAGACAGTGGGGAAGGCAGGATTCTCTTCAGTTATGAGGAGAAGCTATGGCATTTGATGGAGAATCCGGAATATTATCAAATGTAGGTAGACACTTTAAAAAAGGGTCCTGGGCTAAGATAAGAATATAACTGTCAAAAGGCAATTAAAATACTTTAAGTTTGTATAATTTTAATTTAGATACCATGAACTATATTATTGACAGTAGTGTTTCAGACATAGTGTTTCTCCACAGCCACCATCAGCGTATCAGTCTCTGCCATGTCTCAAGGTCTCTTGACATCCCACCATTCATGTCATCCCCTTGTGAACTCAGTTCTGTAGGCCTGCTCTTGGGCTCTTTTGTCACTGATCATTTTATTTTTATATTTTTGCGGAGGGGAGACGTTGGAGCTATACCTATAGATGCTCAGGGCTTATTCTTAGTTCTGTGCTCAGGGATCACTCTCGGCAGGCTCAGGGGACCATATATGGTGCTGGGATCACACTTGTACTGCATACAAGGCAAGTGCTCTGCACTTTGTATTGTTGCTGGGGCGGAGAGATAGCCCAGCGGGTAGGGCGTTTGCCTTGCGCGCGGCCGGCCCATGCTGGCCCGGGTTCGATCCCTGGCATCCTATATGGTCCCCTGAGCACCGCCAGGAGTAATTCCTGAGCCAGGAGAAACCACTGAGCATTGCTGGGTGTGACCCAAAAAGCAAAAATAAATAAATAAATAAATAAATAAATAAATAAATAAATAAATAACTCTGTATTGTTACTATAGCCCCTTCTGGTGCCCGGCCCATTGGCCATTTCTTATTTCTTTACTATGTTTCTTTATATTCCATATGAGAAGAGATCATTTAAAAATTGTCTATATTTCACAGACTAACTTCACTCAGTGTGGTAGCCTCTAGTTCCATCCAGGAAGCGCCTAATTGCATGATTTTGTCTTTTCTTACTAAGAGGTTTTCCGTTATGTATTATCTACCACAGTTTCTTTATCCACTCATGTATTCTTGGGCACTTCAATTCAACCAGCAATTTTAAAGAGAATTGTGGCATATTTTCCTGCTTTTTTACCCTGCGTAAATATTTTTATTCTCTAGTTCAAAACTTACAGTCTTGGAAGTATCACTACAATAGAAGAAATACCTTGATTGGCATACATATTGGAAAAACTAAGAGACTAAGATTTAAAATTTACATTTTAAATCTTAATCTTTATAGTAGATCTGGTCAAGAAGTCATTGATCTGGGGCCGGGCGATAGTCCAGCGGGTAGGGCGTTTGCCTTGTACACGGCCGACCAGGGTTTGATTACCAGCATCCCATATGGTCCCCGAGCACCTCCAGGAGTAATTCCTGAGTGCAGAGCCAGGAGTAACTCCTGAGCATTGCCGGGTGTGACCCAAAAAGAAAAAAAAAAAAGAAGTCATTGATTTGGTCCTAGTTTCTTGCTCACAAAATGGGTTTCCAGATATCATTTAACAAATTTGGATTAACTATGTAGACAGAATTCTTAATTTTCAAGCTTCATCAAATTCATTTGCTTGAAATGCAAAAAACAAAGATATTGTTTATACATTTTAAATACTTTGATGTTCACCATGATTTGTTGTAGATTTGTTTAAAATGTGATTTTTGTCTTTTCCTCCTTTGCCATCTTATTTAGAACATGACAGATTTTTTTTTTTTTTTAATACAAGCAAAAGAAAAAACTAAAGCAATAGTTCTGAACCTTATATGTAATTAGAAACCTCAGGGAACTTTAAAAAAAATACCTCTCTATTTCTAGAGGCCAATTAATTTTTGTGAGTAGTGTAGCCTATTCATCTGTATGTTTAAATGCTCTCCAGTGGTTCTAATATGCAGCAAGCCTGAGAGAGCTCTGACCTAAGGCAAAGCTAGTCAATATGTTTTTAACTGGGAAATAAAGCAATTATTTTAATACTATAGGTAATGACAAGAATATTGGACTTTATTTTAAAATCTATTAATTCCACATTAATTAGCTTGATTGTACATTCATAATTTTTTTCTTCAAATTTTATTACATCACTTTTAGACATACAATTGCAAGATGCTCATGTCGAGTTTTGGTTCTACAGTGTTCCAACACCCATCCCTCCACCCGAACCCATCTCCCATCACCAATGCCCCTCACATCCCTCCCCCTCCCACACCTTAACTGCTTGGCGGGTTCTGTATGTCTTTTCTCTCCTCTCTATCTCTCCCTCCCGCCTACCTTTCCTACACATCGTAGAATGCAGTACATTAAAGAACATAACTGTTTCCACTAGTTTGATGGACCCGCGGCTGCAAGCTGCTGCGCGACTTAGGGGCCTCATGGTCAGTGCCCAGACAGCTAATATGGCTGCTAATGTGGTGGGTGAGTCTCATCCGGCTGCTTCCGGGACCCCATAGAGGTGATGGGCCCACTCCCAAAACCCATCTGTCCACCTGGGGGGCCCCATGGTCAGCTGAGCCTGGGGAGAGCCGAGTTCCAGCTTCCCCAGCCGTGACTGAGGCCCGGCATGCTATGACTGGTCGCCCTAGGCAGCTCCTGGGTGGGGCCACCGGGCTCAGACAAAATGGAGGAGGGAAGGGCATAATTTTTTATTAGAGCTAGAAATTGCATAAGGTTGTTTTCCATTTTTGTTCTATGCATCTGAGACAATATATATATGTATATAGATATACATAATTTTACATACATAATTATACATAATTTTTTCTTCCAGAGTCTCAAAGGCTTATGCTTTTAAAATACTCTGATAATCTTCCTCAGGGAGTATTCAGCATAATTTTGTGCCATGATGCTTTAAATATGAGGGAAGTCCTTGATGGTTTAAATTATTTCTCATTTACAATTCTACAAATATGGTTTCTTATACCTCCTAATGAAACTTTTGGGGTACTCCCTCTCTACCCCTTATGTCCCTTATACCCTTTTGCTACCCACTCTTCAAAGATTTTGAATTAATAGAAGAGAAACAATTCCATATTAAATAATGATTATGAAATGTACAATATGAATGTTCTAAAGCACAAATAATTGGGTTTAAGAAAAAAATGTACAATTCTTCAAAAGAAAAGAAGTGACCTTAATGAAGTACTGGTGCTTAAAACTTTCAGTAACTTCCACTTATAATGGAGTGCTGTTCCGAAAGCCTTAACATTTCTCTGGTTATATCATATAAAACTCTTTTCTTATTGGGTCTTTGAGGACCAAATGGGCTGCCGTAAGATAGGAAATGTTTCTGAAAGGCAGTTCATTTCAATTTGCTTTTAAACTTTCAGGCATTACGACATTCTCGAAGACCGAGTTCCTTCAGGACTTATTGTCGACTACCGTAATCTCCTGTCTCAATGTGAAGAGAGTTACAGAAGATTTTTAAATCTGAGAAGCAGTTTGTCAAACTGTGACTCTGATTCTGAGCAGGAAAACATCTCTATGGTAGAAGGATTAAAGTTGTATTCAGAGATTGAACAGTTGAAACAAAAGCTGAAACTCATTGAGAATCCCTTGTTGAGGTATGTTGGCTTAGCTCATATGCTTCCATCTTCTGCTTCTTTCTGATTAGCCATCTTCCTGAGAACTGATGAGTCTTTGGTTTCTTTAAGGTATGTGTTTGGTTATCAGAAGAATTCTAATATCCAAGCAAAGGGAGTTCGTCCAAGTGGGCAGAAGGTCACCCATGTGGTCTCTTCTATCATGATGACCAGTCTACTGCATTCCCTGGTTAGGGACAGACTTTGTCAGGACCCATGTAAGGAAGAAATAGAAGTTCAGGTAAAAGGAGGTTTCTTATTTCTAATGGCTTTTTCTTTCCCCTTCTGATTCACTCCAGGTTTTTACGAGTTCTACAAAGTTTTCAGGAGTTTCTCAGAGTAGTGTTTCTGTGAAATGGAAAGTACCTAGAATATTGCTTTCCATCAGCACCAATCACTCAGCAAACATGCTTTGGGTTTCATGTAGTAGCAAAGAAGATAGTTAAAAGCAGAGGTATCAGAGATATTGTGGGTTTGGTTCTAGACCACTGCAATAAAGCCAACATCAGAGTAAAGGGAACCAAAAAAATCTTTGGTTTCCCATGCATATGGAAGTTATGTTTACATTGTACTGTAGTCTATTAAAGTGTGCAATAGCATTGTCTAAAAAAGTGTAAGCACCTTAATATTAAAAAGCTATTCCTGGGGCCGGAGTGATAGTCCAGTGGGTAGGGCATTTGCCTTGCATGCGGCCGGCCAGTGCCAGCCGGGGTTTGATCCCCGGCATCCTATATGGTCCCCCGAGCACTGCCAGGAGTAATTCCTGAGTGCAGAGCCAGGAGAAACCCCTGAGCATCACCGGGTGTGACCCAAAAAAGCAAATGAATGAATGAATGAATGAATGAATGAATGAATGAATGAATAGCTATTGCTAAAAAAGTAATCTTTATCTTTTTATCTTCACTTCAACAAATCATAATCTTTTTACTTATAGCACACATTTACTGTGAATAAAACTAAGCATAATGAAATGTGTTATGCCTGTCTTTCTCCCTTTTCAAAGTAAGATACATGCACTTAGAGTAATTAATACTCAGGTTGCTTTGGGAGGTTTATGTTTTCTATGTATTGTTGTTTTCTAGTTCCATGGTGATCCTTTGTCTGCTATAAATGCTTGCTATGAAGGTGACACTGTTATCATTTGCTCTGGTCATTATGTGGTACATGGCTCTTTCTCCATTGCTGACTCCATTGAGTTGGAAGGTGAGTATGGAAGATTAAAGAACCAAACTATTAGATATGACTCACTTAACAAACAGTAAATCCTGAATCTCCAAAAATATGATTTCAGCCCTTTGGCCAATATTTGAACAATTTAAGATAAGGTCTTTTGTGGCATTATATGTGTTGGGAAAATAAACACGTAGCAAGAGGATCATTAGGAAAAGCACTCTTCCTATATTGTAGATGGTTAACAGATAGGAAATCTTTTCTGAAATAAAAATATATTCCTAGGAATATTTTTCAAAGTTAATTTGTGGCTCATTCTTGGTTCCTCTGTTAAGGATATTTATGTGCATGGTCTTTGTTTTAAATTTAACTTTTTGTGAGAGGTAAATTATATTTATCATTAAATCAGAACCAAACAACTTTATTTTAATTATAAGTTTTCCGTATGTCACAAAAATCTATATTTTGTATCTTGACCACAGTATTGCTTCTGAGAAAATTTATGTTGAAAGATCCTATTAAAAATAACTTTTTAGCAGTTATGATCTTATCATATATCTAGAGTGTTTCCTAAATTTAGGTTACTTCCTAATCATTCATCTCAGTCCTGTATATTTTCATAATGTGTCAAATTTAGGTGCACCTGTTCAACTGTCTACCGAAAGAGCTTCAAGTTTGTAATAAAGCTTGTAATGCAAAAAACCATATATCATTTTAGGAGTTGTGCAGCTGTTCACAAATTGCTTAAGCTGTGTTCTTTATCTTTATCTTGTCAAAACTTCTTAATGGAAGCAAGGCTGGGAGTTTAATTTCCTGCTGTTCACTGCTACATCACCTCATCCCCTTTTTGTTTTATGTGTGTAATTTTTGTTCTTTCTCTTCTCTAACATTTGATATATAATAGATGTATGTATATAAATAAAACATCTGCGGGATAAAATCACTATAATAAAAATTTTTTGGTGTAGTGAAAATAGCATTGATATTATAGCTTGTGTTGTAGATAAGAATTGTTTCCAGATTGGTGAGGAAATTATAATGTAATTGTGAGAGTGTCATAAATAATCACATAAAGTTTTGATAGTTACCTATAAAAATAACGATAAATTTGCTTACAGAGAAAATTTCTAAGATTTTGTCGAATCAGTATTTCTAGTGAACACTAGAAAAATGTGGAGTTCTTTTTTTTATTCACTGTCACTGTCACTGTCTTCCCGTTCATCATCGATTTGTTCGAGCGGGCACCAGTAACATCTCCATATGTCCTGTCTCATGCAAGTAGATCCCAAGGGCACCTGCTTGCTCTAGGAACATAAAGAGCCTCAAACCATTCCATCAGGTCATGGGAATGAGTTCTATAATTGTTACTGGTATTTGGCATATCAAATACGACACGGGTAGCTTGCCAGGCTCTGCCGTGTGGGTAGCAGACTCTTGTAGTCATCTCTAAATCCAGTATTTATTAATCGAATCACAGTGAGATACAATTACGAAGTTGTTCATGATTGGGTTTCAGTCATATAATGTTTCAACACCCGTCCCTTCATCAGTGCACATTCCCCTACAACTGCACCGATGTCCCCAGTTTCCCTCCCCTCCGCCTCTCTGGCAGCCTCTCTCTCTCTCTCTCTCTCTCTCTCTCTCTCTCTCTCTCCCTCCCCCTCCCTCTCTCCCCCTCCTTTGAACCTTATGGTTTGCAATACAGATACTGAAAGGTTACCAGGTATATCTGTTCGACTTACTTTCACTCTCAGTTCCTATTCAAAAATAATCATTTCCAGCTATTATTGTCATTCTGGTCACTTCTCTATCCTAACGGTCCTTTGTCCCCGCCCCCAATACACACACACACACCCAACTCTTGTGGCAAGCTTCAACCGCTGACCGGGTCCCCCCTGGCCTTGGATATTAGTCTCTTACTATTTTTTTTTATACCCCAAATGTGGATTTTGTTTGTAAGATAGATTTGTGTTATTGTACCTATTACATACAGGATATTCACAATATGTGCTGTAGGGTGTTTCTTGAGTTGAAATATCTGTTCACTCCCAGTGATGATTTTAGTTTTTAAACTACTTGGGATATATAATCTATTTATAGAGTAATTTTATTTTTACCTTTAACATAGAAGTTCTGTGTATATTTTCTGTCATTCTGATGATAAATTGTACAGAGTACAGCAGACAGAGAACCAGAAAGAGCTATCTGTAATCAGTCGTGCAGCTCTCCCCGGCAGCACCCCTGTTAGAGCCCTTTGGCATTCTCAGTGCCCTGACGTCTTATTTGTACAAAGCCTATGTAAATTTAATAGCTTTGCTGTTTAATGTAGTTTTGCTTTCCTCATTTTCACACCATTAGAATTTTTACATGTTTGTTTATGAGGTTTTCCTTTTGTTGAAAGTCAGGCTAGTTCTCTAGCTTTCTGATACGTCACGTTGAGCAAGCCCGTTGAGAGGCCTGGCTTCTGTTACCAGTTTAATTAAGATTTATAGAGTTACATTGTTTTTTTTTATTGGCTAACAATATAAATCTTTACATTAAAAAAGGGAAAACCGTTTTCAATCACTGTCAGATTTAGTTTAATAGAATACTAAAATTTGATAATCTTAAATGCTTGGGCAGTTTCAAACCTAATTTTCTTTTTCCTTCATTCCTTCCCTTCATTATTGTTGCTGTTGTAATCACCAGATGTCACACACACCTGGCTCTGGTCCTTGCACATTTAAGCTGTGGTGCTTGACGGGAGTTGTACATCTGGTAACAGTGCTTGTAAATACTGCTGCACTCTCCCTGGTTCACATCCTTCAGCTGTGGTACTCCCGTATACCTGGCTATTACGTGCTGGAGATCAGACGCTCAGCAGTGGTACCAGGAGTTCCAAATAGCAGAGCTCTGGGTACTGCGCTTGGCAGTGCCACTAAGCACGAAGCTCACGACTTCAGCCTTGCAAGGCCGGAACTTTGAGCCACTCGGCCATCCCTGGGCTCTCCCAAATGTAATTTATATTAGAATCATTGAATCTTAGGGGAACTGTTAAAGAGTTAAATGCTTTAAAAATTTTCAACTCAGCTGTAAGAATATTTTCGGGCACATATCTAGTGGTACTCTGATATGTTCTGTGCTTAGGGCTCTGTCTGCAGTGCAGAGGGTTGAAACAGGTTTGGCCTGCAAGACAGCTTCCCTTCCCTTCCTTACCTCCCCTTCCCTTCCCTTCCCTCCCTTCCTTCCCCTCCCCTTCCCTCCTCTTCCCTCCCCTACCCTCTCCTCCCTCCCTTCCCTCCCTCCCCTCCCTTCTCCTTCCTTCCCCTTCCCTCCCCTCCCCTTCCCTCCCTCCCCTCCCTCCTCTCCTTCCCTCCCTTTCCTTTTCCCTTTCCTCCCCTTCCCTTCCCTCCCCTTTCCTCCCCTTCCCTTCCCTCCTTTCCTCCCCTTCCCTTCCCTCCCTTCCCTCTCTCCTCTCCCTTCCCCTTCCCTCCCCTTCCCTCCCTTCCCTCCCCTCCCTTCCCCTCCCTCCCTCCCCTCCCCTCCCCCCTTCTTTCCCTTTCCTCCCCCTTCCCTTCCCCTCCCTTCCCTCCCCTCCCTTCCGTCCCTTCCCCCCCTTCCTTTCCCTTCCCTCCCGTTCCTCTTCCCTCCCTTCCCTTCCCTACCCTTCCCTCCCCTCCCTTCCCCTCCCTCCCTTCCCCTCCCCTTCCCTTCTCTCCCTCCCCTCCCCTTTCTTTTCCCTCCCTTCCCTCCCCTTCCCTCCTTCCTTTCCCTTCCCTCCGCTTCCCTTCCCTCCCTTTCCCTTTCCCTTTCCTTCCCTTCCCTCTCCTTCCCTTCCCTACCCTTCCCTCCCTCCTTCCCTCCCCTCCCTTCCCCTCCTTTCTTTTTCTTTTTCTTTTTCTTCTCTCTCCCTCCTTCCCTTTTCCATTTTTATGATGTACCATGATTTGTGATTTTTAGGTCTATTAATTATATTTTTCATACATACATTGCCACAACCCTACACCCACCATCAGAGTATCCACTTTCCTTCACCAGTGTTTCAAGAGCCCTCCCCTCTCCACCCACTCCCTCTAGGTAAAATCAGTGCTGTAGAGAAAATTTCCAGTTCTGATACCTTTGGCCATTTGTTGTTTCCTTATGTTTCTTGACATTCATACATCACTGTCACTGTCTTCCCGTTTATCTTCGATTTGCTCGAGTGGGCACCAGTAACATCTCCATATGTCCTGTCTCATGCAAGTAGAGCCCAAGGGAACCTGCTTGCTCCAGGAACATAAAGAGCCTCAAACCATTCCATCAGGTCATGGGAATGAGGTCTATAATTGTTACTGGTATCTGGCATATCAAATACGACATGGGTAGCTTGCCAGGCTCTGCCGTGTGGGGACCATACTCTTGTAGTCATTTCAAAATCCAGCATTTATTCATGAACTGCGCAGCCACAAGTGGCTTCGCTAGCCGGGCTGTGATAGGCTGGTCTGCTGGATGGAGTTCTGACGAGGAAGAAGTCCAGATGTGGAAAATGGAGGTCCTCATGGAGTGGGGGGTCGTCTGGCTTGTTGTGATGCTCTGCTGGTGTGGTGGGCCAGGGCTAGAACCTGCCATCCCTCCCAGGCGCCTCATGAGCGGCTGGGCACAGTGAGAGTCAGTAGCAGCTCTGCCTTATGTCTGTCTCTGGATCAGCATACCTGGGCGGATTAAAAAGACTGCAACAGGGTGAATCTCAATGAGCCGGGCTGGTGATAGACTGGTCTGCTGGGTGGAGTTCTGACAAGGAGGAAGTCCGGATGTGGAAAATGGAGGTCCTCATGGAGTGGGGGGGGTCGTCTGGCTTGTTGTGAGGCTCTGCTGGGGTGGCGGGCCAGGGATAGAACCTGCCATCCCTCCCGGGCACCTCATGAGCGGCTGGGCACAGTGAGAGTCAGTAGCAGCTCTGACATTCATACATAAGAGACATTTTTGTTTTTTATTATACACATATTGATGAATAAAGCTAAGCTGAAATTCCCCACAAAATTTGAATTGATAAGTGGATAAAAAGTTCAGGTCATTTTGTTACATCTATAGAGAATCACTCCACGGGTGCCGCCATTTTCCACATTTGGACTTCCCTCTCGTCAGAACTCCACCCAGCAGACCAGCCCATCACAGCCCGGCTTGCGTGGCCGCTTGCGGCCGTGCAGTTCATCAATAAATGCTTTATTTGGAGGTGTTTAAAAGAGTTTGCCTCCCGCTTGGCAAGCCTGGCAAGCTTCTCGTGTTGTATTTGATATGCCAAATTCCAGTAACAATTATATTAGGTCATTCCCATGACCTAATATAATGGTTTGAGGCTCTTTATGTTCCTGTAGCAAGCCGATGCCCCTGGCTCTACTGGCATGAGACAGGACATATGGAGACATTACTGGTGCCCGCTCTAGCAAATAGATGATCAACGGGAAGATCGTGATTGTGATAAAAAGTTAAGACTTTTTTTTTTTTTTTTCTTTTTGGGTCACACCCAGTGACTCTCAGGGGTTACTCGTGGTTCTGCACTCAGGAATTACTCCTGGCGGTGCTCAGGGGATCATATGGGATGCCGGGATCAAACCTTGGCCGGCGCAGGTCGGCTGCATGCAAGGCAAACGCCCTACCCGCTGGGCTATCGCTCTGGGCCCTATGCGAAGACATTTTAAAATTAGCGTGAAAAGATAAATCCTACAAGTATACAATTTAGAGCGAGGAGAGGGAAAATTAAAAATTTAAGGGAAAATCTGAATAGATTTGTAAAGTTAGAGAAGTGTATCTTATCTTTAAATGGGGATATTGGCTTTATGTTTGAAAATATAGATAGTGCTTCAATATCTGCATTAATAAGTAATAGCTTGTAATAAAATTCTCTATAGATGTAACAAAATGACCTGAACAGACATAGCACACTCAGTATAAATGAGGCATTAATTCATTATTGGAGAAAGTATAAAATCTTTGGCCAGCTAGGAATAAACAGACCTTCCTTCATCTAGTGGAGGGTACTTATAGTGCCATGAGAGGTGCCAGTACTCCGTGGTGAAATGCTAAGAAACGAGTCTTTAAAAGATGCTTCTTTACTGCTTCATTGCAGATCTTGTTTCAAGGCTGTGAATTCCATAAGCTCTTTCTTGTCCATGAAGTTTTCTATCCTTCCTTCAAATCTCAGTAATAATTTAGAGTCATATCATTGAGCTCTCTCTCTCTCTCTCTCTCTCTCTCTCTCAGAAAGTATTTACTGAAACTTATTTAAGAAAGATATGAGGGGAGAGAAAGGGAGAAATCTGTGTGCAAGGGAGAATACTGGCTTGAAAAGCTAGCTTCTGGGGCCTGTTATAGAGGCAGGCTGTGGGCGGGCGGGAGGGAGTGTTATGGGAATGGGGCACTGGTGGAGGGCTGGGTGCTGGAACACTGTATGACAGACCAATTATGAACATCTTTGTAATTGTATATTTCACATTGGTATAATTAAAAAAAATAAAGAAAAGCTAGCTTCTTTTTTTTTTCTTTTTGAAGGGGGAGGGGGCACACCGAGAGGCACTCAGGGGTTACTCCTGGTAACCCTAACCCTAACCCTGGCGGTGCTCCTGGCATCATATGGGATGCTGGAGATTGAACCCTGGTTTGCCGTGTGCAAGGCAAACTCCCTACCTGCTGTGCTATAGCTCCAGCTCCACTTTTTCCTTTTTCCATTTTTCTTTTCTTTTCTTTTTTAAACCATCCCATTATCCCATTATTTTCTTCTGTCCTATAGAATTTCATATGCTAGCTCTACCGTGATTCTTAGAATTTCTTTGTATATAAGTTCCATCTTTGATATTGCTGGTTTCACTATTCTATGTTTGACTTTTGTCATTTTGAATAGAATGTCTTAGAGTTTTTCTATTTGGGTCTGTTTTCACTGGGAATTCAGGTCTTTTAAATGTGGGTGCCTCCACTTCTCAACTCTGGGAAAAATTTTTTTAATTGAATCACTGTGAGATACTTAGTTACCAAATTGTTCATGATTGGGTTTCAGTCATAAGATGTCCCAACTCCGTCCCTTCACCAATGTACATTGAGTACATTTTCCACTACCAGTGTTCCCAGTTTCCCTCCCGCCAACCCCGCCCTGCCCCAGCCTGCCTCTATGGCAGGCATTGATTCTCTCTCTTTTCTTTCTGTCTCTGTCTGTCTCTCTGTCTCTCTCTCTCTCTGTCTCTCTCTGTCTCTCTCTCTGTCTCTCTAGGTTGTGTCTCTCTGTCTTCTCTTCTGGGCATTATGGTTTGCAGTACAGGTACTGAAACTTTATCACGTATATAAAGTTTACCTACTTTCAGCACTAAGTTCTTGTAACTGAGAAATTCTTATCTCTGAATTAGATAAGTGGTTCTTGATCAAATTTACTTCTGTTGTCTGGTGTGCTTTCATTTCTTTTCATTCCTTTTTCTGGTCTTGTTTTTGAGAGGTTTTCTAATCTTCTCTACAAGCATGCTGATCTTTACCTCAGCTACTATTACTCTGCCTCTTAGACCTTCTTTCTTTGATTGTTTTTATATCACCGACTATACTCCTCATTTCTTTCACTTTTGATTTTGGTTTTCTCATTTCTACTCTCATACTTTCTTGTACTTTGCTGGCAACCTGTGCCACCGTTTCTCTGAGCTCAATAAACATCCTCAGTACGGTGCACTGAAGTCATTCTCGCTGAGAGCCTGTAGGGCTGATTGGCTCTGGGAGAGCCTTTGGCCATTATTTAAAATTTTATTGTAGGCAGTGTGCTTTGCAAACTATTATTGGGGTTTTATTCATGAACTATTCCAGCACGACACCCTCCACCTGCGTGTCCACTTCCACCATAGTTTCAGTGTCCCTTCTGCTTCCTACTGAAGACCACGTATCACTTTTATTACCTTTGGGCATTTTTTCAAATTGCCCCACATTTGTTAGGGCACTTGTTATTGCCCTATAATGATGCCTCTTTTGAGTTGGGGAGTTTGGGTCAGGCCCAGCAGTGTTGTGTTGTTTTTTTTTTTTTTTTTTTTTTGCTTTTTGGGTCACACCCAGCAATGCTCAGGGGTTACTCCTGGCTCTGCACTCAGGAATTACTCCTGGCAGTGCTCGGGGACCATATGGGATGCCAGGGATTGAACCCGGTTGGCTGCATGCAAGGCAAACGCCCTACCCGCATTCCCAGCAGTGTTTAATATTTACTACTGCCTTTGTGCTCAGGGATCACTGTTGTCGATTCCAGATCAACAGCACGCACGGCAGGTGCCTTACCCCTTGTGCTATCTTCCCCACCCCATTCCCCCAAAGATGGAGGAATCGGGGTGTTGCAGGTGGACCCCACGGGTGACTTATGTGAGGCAGGAAGGAGAGAGAGATGGTCGCTTTTCCCCAGCCGCCTCTGCCACCCGGAATCCTCTGGGTAGGCTTAGGACTGATAAAGTCTGCGATGAGCCCCTGCACGGCATGGGCCTGAGCCCCACCAGCCCCACGAGGTGGCTGTCAAGCCACACCTGATGCCTGCTTGATCTCTAGGCATGGGAGTTAATCCCCACCACCCGAGGTTTCTCGGGGAGCCACGGACTCAGGTTGGAGCAAGGAATTGCTCTTTGCAGGAAAGGAAAGTCAGTCCTAGGCCTCACCCAGGTCTGCCTTAAGGTTCTTGTCTTTCTCGCAGAAAAAGAATTTTCAGGAGTTGATGAGCAGTGAAGTAAAATAGATTTTATTAAGGAGGTTTTAGGAGACGGGGAGAGGAGAGAAAGAAAGGAGAGAGTAACGCGCTCAAGGGAGAACGGGGGCTGCTCCAAAGGTGGAGAGTGCGAGTAAAAGAGAGAGTACACATCTCAAGAGGGGAGATGCGGGCAACACACGCGTGCTCAGGCACCACATGTGCTTCGGCCACATGGGCTCAGGCAGCATGTGTGTCCATGCAGCATGTCTTGCGCGAGGCAACATGTGTGCCCAGGCAGCATGTGCGCAGCTGTCCTTTGTTCAGGACGGCTTTTATAGATTTCTCCCCAAGTTACTCCCATATGGGGCTTTAACCTTTGTTGCTAGGGCCCTGTTGCCGAGGGGAGTAGACTTTGGGAGTGGTCTTCTGTGAGCTGGGTGCTGGGCGGGAAGGCTGATTTATCTTCCTTAGGAGGGTTAGTTATCTAAAGCCTTTAAAAGGGTCAGTGGCCTGTGGGCTTCACACATTCCCTTTTGGCCTTCCCTTCCCCCAGGGTCTATTGTTGATAGTGGTCTTGTCAAGTTTGGTTTTGGGCTTTCAATCAGGTGTGGCTCTGGATCTCTTCTTCAGGAATTTTATTGCCATGTGGCGCCCCCTGTCTGCCTGCCTACAACAGGGGGAAGAAATGTTTTTTTTTTTCTCTTTGGGTCACACTTGGCAATGCTCAGGGGCTACTCCTAGCCTCATGCTCAGGAATTACTCCTGGCGGTACTTGGGGGACCTTATGGGATGCCAAGGATTAAAGCTGGGTTGGCCACATGCAAGGCAAAACACCCTACCCACTGTGCTATGGCTCCAGCCCACGATGACTCTTTATGTCACATGAGAGATTATTCTGTTTGTCCTCCTTCTGACTAATTATTCAGCATGATGCTCTCCAGATCCATTAATGTAATAGCAAATTTCATGCTTTCATTTGTTCCTTAAACCTTAGTAGTATTTCATTGTGTCTATGTACCACAGTTTCTTTATCCAGTCATCTGTTCTTGAACACTTGGATTATCTCCAGATTTTGGCTATTGTGAGTCTTGCTGCAATGAATAAAGGAGAGCAGATGTCTTTTCTGAAGAAAGTATTTAGGCCCTCAGGGTAGATGCCCTGAAGTGGAATTGCTGGCTCTTATGGAAGCTCCACTTCTAGCTTTTGGAGGAGCATCCATATTGTTTTCAGAATGGTTGGACCAGGGAGCTTTCCCTCGGTCAGGCTCCCCTGCCCCACATCCACAGGACATTGGTTTTTGTTCTTTGTGAAGTGTGCTCCACTCTCAGTGGTGTGAGGTATCTCATTGTTAGTTTTATTTGCATTTCCTGATGATAAGTGATGCAGAGCATCTTTTCATGTGCCCTTTGGCCATCTGGATGTCTCCGCCTGTTACTTTCAAGGAGTCTAGTGGGCTTCTACCTGACTTCCCCATTGTGTTTGCTGTGCTCTGAGGGTTAACCTTTGTAGGTAAGACCCTGGGAGCCCGAGGGGACAGACTAGCTGTCACATTTTTTGCTTTCCTGCTGTCTTCTTCACTCCGTGACAGGAGATAAAAGTTTGAGTGCCGTCAGGTGTGGCACACACAGCCCAGAGGTTGAGAGTCAACACACATTCAGAAGAAGGCCCCCTGGGGATGTCAGCTGGAGGCAGACCTCAGCTGGGAAGTTGCACAAATAGGCAGAGAATTTGAGATGTGGATGTGGCCCTGCTGAACCAAGATTATTTTCCTACTGTACTGGTGAATTTAGAGCTGTTGTACCTCAGAAGATGGTGGTTAGTGTAATCTTCCTGGTGTAGGGAAGAAACTGAGAAATAGTTATTAAAATTATTATACCAGTTGAGGTGCCGGAGTGATATTACAGCAGATAGGGCATTTGCGCTGCATGTGGCCGACCCAGGTTTGATCTCTGGCACTGCATATGGTTCTCTGAGCACCACCAGGAGTAAGTCCCGAGTGTAGAGCCAGGAGTAGCCCCTGAGCATCACCAGGTGTGGCAAAAATTAATTAATTAATTAAAATGTGATATCATTCGAATTCATTTCTGGATCTGTGTGTGGAATCTTTTTGGCCCATGGTAGGGGCTGAAAGTTTACTTGGCTCTGATTCTCTGATCCAGTGATAGCTTTAGAGTTTGGGGTTGCCCATTCTTCCCTCTGTTTCAAAGCCAGCCATAAGCATGTTTGTGCTTCTGACAGACTTTTTACTAAACACAAATTGGAGGTTTCAAAATCCCCATTTTTGTCAGGCTGTTACTGACTTATTGGAGATGTCCAAACCCAGGCTGTTACTGACTATATACCTTTCCTTGGGTTCTATTTACTAGAATGCTTTGCAAAACTAGGAAACTCACTGCTTTGCCAGTTCAATATAAAATTCATGAACTGCCAAATGGGAGGATGCATAGTTTCATGCCGTTTCAATTATGCTATTCTGGACTGGAGAGATTGCTCAAAGAACAGCTGAGTGCATGCAGAGCTTACTTTGCAAGAGGGAGGCTCGAGGCTCCAGACTCTGCAAGGTCCCCTCGCTCTCCTGGGAGCAGCTCTCAGCACAGAGCTGGTGGGTAGACATGCCATGACACTCCATACCCTAGCATCACTGGGTGTGGCCCAAAAGCCAAAAGGGGAAGAAAAAAAAATCCCCAAAACATTGTGCCATCCCCAAAACTTTCAGTTTTCGTTCACAAAGTTGGACACTCTCCAAGCTGCCCTGATTTTTATTCATTTATTATTATTATTTTTTTTTTTGGGTCACACCGGCAATGCTCAGGGTTTTCTCCTGGCTCTGCACTCAGGAATTACTCCTGGCAGTGCTCGGGGACCATATGGGATCCTGGGGATCGAACCTGGGCCGGCATGGGCTGGCCGCGTGCAAGGCAAACGCCTTACCCGCTGGGCTATCGCTCAATTGAGATTTTTTTTTTAAATGGCAGTCTATCATTTGGTAGCCTTGTGTTGTAAATACAACATAATAAAGTTTTTAAAATAATTTCAAAAAGAAAAATATTCACAATATGTCTAAGGTAAAGATTTTGGAAGGGCCAGCAACCCTTTAGTACTTTACCCATAATGCACTCAATATATGGGCTGAGCAAGTGGTAATGTTCATTATAGGCAGCTATTGCCTGATTAAAGGTAAAGTTTTTTGTAGCTCAAAAAAAAAAAGAGCTGTGTCTTATTCTGATTTGGAATGAAGGCTTCGTTACATAGGCATAATAACTCACCATTGCCAGCTGAACTCAGTCTCATGAGTGGGGGGTGGATAAAAGAGCCCAGCCTTCAATCACTTAGTTGTGTCTCTTGGAAATTTGTGCCCCCAATCCTTAAGAAGGGTTCAAAATCCTTTTTATTAACATAACAAAAGATCCCTAGATAACTCTCAGGAAATTCTGAGGGGTTTTTGGAGCTGTGCATGAAATTGTGGGAAAAGATCAACTATTCTCTAATTATATTTTTCTTATATAACAATAAAAATAATTATATTCTGGCTTAAGTTAAAAATTCTGGCAGAGCCTGGCAAGCTACCCGTGTCGTATTTGATATGCCAAATACCAGTAACAATTATAGACCTCATTCCCATGGCCTGATGGAATGGTTTGAGGCTCTTTATGTACCTGGAGCAAGCAGGTGCCCTTGGGCTCTACTTGCATGAGACAGGTCATATGGAGATGTTACTGGTGCCCGCTTGAGCAAATTGATGATGAACAGGAAGACAGTGATACAGTGAAGTTAAAAATAATTAGATATTTAATATCTTGGGTTGACTGGTCTCGAGTCTTTTGGAATATTTGAAGTAGAGAAATCTATAATAGGAAATGAAAAGGTCTAACATTTGTGTTGAACCTTTTCCCATCCTATTTTAAACTTTTTTTGCTTTCTTTCTTAGGATATGGTCTACCAGATGATATTGTAATAGAAAAGAGGGGAAAAGGAGACACTTTTGTGGATTGTACAGGCGCAGATGTTAAAATCTCAGGCATAAAATTTGTTCAGCATGATGCCGTAGAAGGAATCTTAAGTAAGTACCTGAATATTGATAACTATAGTAATGATCCCCGAAAATGTAGTCTTAGCATCTCAGTATTTAGTGTGTTATTTGTACAGGTTTTAAAAAGAAACTTAACTTTTCCTGGAAAATCAAGCTTAATAAAATACCACTCAATCAATGGAAGGCTGATTATTTAGATATATAGCATGATTACTTAGGAAGCTTACCCCAAAGTGAAAAATAGTTTAGCCTATTCTTGAACACTGTGCTCTATTTTTGTATTTAATATAACTTCATTTAACCTTAACTTAAAACTAGTTGTTTACTTTGCATTAATATTTGTTTCCTAGAAACTGAATCCTTTTTCTTGATTGAACCTCTTTTTATTCTCCCATAATTCTCAGGAAAGATGCTTTCTGAATTATTTTTTTGTTAGTGAAAATTTATTTTAATATGATTCTGCATTTCTGAGATTATCAATGCTTTTACAAAATGCTGTTTTTTAGATTTTCAAACAGTCATTGTTTTTATGTATTGCCAGTTTTTAATTCTTATAACAGTTTAAATGGGAATCACTATTTGGATGTATTTATATTATATCTAATGCCACCTCTAGTACATTTTTAATATTAGAAAAGCATTACTTCGTGAAGCAGTTTATTGCATGTTTTTATCACAGTCATTCACCGTGGCAAGACTACATTGGAAAACTGTGTACTACAATGTGAAACTACAGGAGTCACAGTACGAACATCAGCAGAATTTCTAATGAAGAACTCAGATTTATATGGTGCCAAGGTATGACGACCTTTTCCTTCTGGGAAATAGTTGTCTTTACATCTAATAAGTAAATAAAATGCATACTGCTCTTCTCTTTTTCTTCAAAGTGCATACACAAGTATACATCCATATACTAACTCAGCAATATTCAATTATATAAAGTTCTTCTAGTTTAGCATTTTCAAAACTTGATCACTTCACTTGATCACTTGACATCCCGTTATTCATCGATATGCTCAAGGGGGCGCCAGTAATGTTTCCATTTGACCCTATCACGTGCCAGTGTAGCCCAATGGCATCTGCTTGCTTCAGGAATACGAAGGGCCTCAAATCATTTGTTCAGGGTCTTGACGAACAAGTCTGACTATCTTGTAGGTGGGCAGCCGCATGATCTTTTGACATCCCGTGGGATCCAGTCAGTAACGGCTCTAGTCCAGCAGTCATATCCAAATCGCATTACATGTCCAGCCCATCTGATTTTCGATGCCTTGGCAAACGAGATAGCGTCCCTGACTCTGGAATGTTGATGGAGGAGGAACTCCGGATTCCTTCTCTCACTTGAGTGAGGTGTGATATTCTAAGCATAGCTCTTTTGATTCCTCTTTGGGAGACCTGAATAGCATTCTCATCCTGCTTTCGTAGGGCCCAGGTCTCTGAGGCGTATGTTAATGCAGGGAGAAAGGTGGAGTCAAAGAGATGTGCCCGGAGCCGGAGGTTCTTTGTCCTTTTAGCTATTTCTTCGATGCCTTTGAAGGCATTCCATGCCGCTCTCTTCCTCCTGAGCAGCTCAGGTTTTAGGTTGTTCATCATGTTGAGTTCTCAACCTAGGTACACATAACTGCTGCGTTCAGAGATGTTTGTTCCATTGAGAGTGAAGGGGACCTCTGGAACTAGTTCATTTTTCATGAACATTGTTTTGTTGTGATTCAGCTATAGACCTATCTTTCCACATTCTCAGTCGAAGTCAGCCAGCATTTGTGCCGCTTGGCTAATGTTTGGTGTTATTAGAACGGTGTCATCAGCGAAGCGGAGGTGGTGTAGTTGTCAACTGTCTATCTTCACTATCATTCCTTCCCATTCTAATTGTCGCATGATGTCCTCGAGGGTGGTACTGAAGAGTTTTGGTGAAATGGTATCACCCTGCCGGACCCTCTTGACATCAATAATCACTGTAGAATGGTGAGATCCTGGTGGTGAATCTGTAACACAGCTCACGAAGGATCTTGATGTATTGGGTTTGAAAGTCCTGTTTGGCTAGGGCTTCCATGACCGCTTCTGTCTCCACAGATTCAAATCTTTCTTTAAATCAATGAACGTGAGACAGAGCGGTATCTTGAACTCCCTACAAACCTCAATAAGTTTGGTTACCATGTGGATGTGGTTGACTGTGCTGAATACTATCCGGAAGCCAGCTTGCTTGAATTGTTGTCCTTCATCTAATATTCTGCCAATCCTGTTCAGGATGACTCAAGTGAACAGCTTGTAGATGACGGACAACAGGCAGATGGGCGTTAGTTGCCAATGTCCTGGATGTCTCCCTTCTTGAATAGTAGAACTGTCCTGCTGGTTTTCCATTGGGAGGGCACTTTGCATTCAGACAGGTAGCATGTGAAGAGCCTAGCCAGTGTATTGATGAGTACTGATGACAGATTCTTCTGGTGTTCAGGTCTCACTTTGTCTGGGCCGGGCGCCCAGATATGTCGTTCCCAACATTCTCCCTTCTGAAATCCGACTGCCATTTTGTCGGTAAAGAAGCGAACGGCACCTGGCCCAGACAAACTCAGATTTTTCAAAACACATTAGGAAAAATAACTAAATTCAATTCATTAATGGTAATTTATTATTGTTATTATTATTATTATTATTATTAATATTATTGTTTTGGTTTTGGGGGGTCTATACCCGGAACTGATATGAACTTATTCCTCAATCTGTGCTCAGAGATCATTTTTGGGAGTGCCTAGGGGACCATTTGTTGTGCTGGGGATCCACCTGGGTTGGCTGCATGCAAGGCAAGCTCCTTAATTTCCTGTATGATCTCTCTAGCTCTTTAATGATAATTAAAGTCTTTTATTCTTTTTAAAATTTATTTATTTTTATACCACTGTGAGATATACAGTTGATGTTCATAATTGGGTTTCAGTTTTTTTTTAAGTTGAATTTGTAAAAGATTTTAAGCTCAGTTGCTCTTTTTCTTAAAAGTTAGACTTTCAATTTTTAAATACTATAGATGTGACCATTTTGTTGTAAAAAAAATAATGCAGAACTAATTGGTTTGTATATTTTTTATTTCCCCTAACTGTACTTGGGAAACTGTCAGTTTATCACTATCAGAATAACATCATTTCAGTCTGTTTAATGTATCCATCACTTTAATGATACTGTGTTTTTATAACCGCATTCACTTGCCTCTCCTTACTATCTCTTTAATCACTGGCAAATCCTAATCTACTTTCTATTACTTCATCATTTAAAGACTGTTATATTAATGTAATCATGTATATAACCTTGTGGGGCTGGCTGTTTTTCCATTCAGCAACATTGTTCTGCATAGCTTTATCGAGATTGTTGTATGTACCTATTGTCCTATTTGTTGTTGCTTTCCGAGCGAGTGTTTAGTATTCCAGTGCATGTATGGTTGTTCCACAGTTTAATTGTCAGCATGTTGAAGGACCTCTAAATTGTTTCCAGTTTTTGGCTATTCTAAATGAAGCCCTTAAATACCTGCTTACATGTTTTTCTTTTATTTTCTTTCTGTCTAGTGCTCACACTCAGTGGTGGTTGGGAGAGGGATGTAGTGCTGGGCATTGAACTTACTGGACACACGCATGCTTGGCACATACTCTCAGCCTGGGAGTCTTTTCCCTGGCCCTGTATGCGGGCTTTCATGTGAATATTATCTTCATTTCTCCGGGATCAATACTCAAGCATACAGTCAAACATAGTTGTTTGTTTCTTTTTTTTTTTAGTTGTTAAACTGTTTTCTAGAGTAGTTTTATGAATTTTTACATTCCCAGCCAGCAATATATGAATGATTCTGTTTCTCTAGAGTCTCACTGCCATTTCTTTCTTCTTTTTTTCTTTATTTTCAAATAAATTATCAAAATTAACTATGTTAATGTTAATGATCAAAATTAACATTTTGATAATTGTGTGGTTTTAAATTGTATTTTACTAGTGGTGTGAAGGACAAGCACCCTACCAGCGGCACTATCTTTCTAGCCTTTCAATAGAAATTTTAGCAAAATCTTGTAGATTTCTATCTAGCTAGCTATCTAGCTGTCTATCTCAGTGTGGGCAGTTTTTTTTTTTTCTTTGATCATATCTGTCTGCCTTGGTGCAATTCTTGGTTCTGTGCTCAGGAGTGACCCATAGTGGTGCTTGAGGGATATGAACCAGGTTCTGTGAAATGCAAGGTCTTAATCCTGTGTCATCTCTGTGGTTTTGATAAGAATTCTAATAAATCTGCATGTCACTTTGGGGAGAAATGATATCTTGGGTTGATTTCCTTCATCTGGAACACTGTAGTCTCTTTATATACTTATATTTTTGAATTCTTTCAGCTATATGTAGTTTTCAGCTATAGGTCTTTGTGTATAGTTACATTGATACCTAAATATATAATTTTGAGGAATGAGTGTAAGTGATAATTGTATTTTTTAATTGTCCATGTGTTCATTGTTAGTACATACTTTTTGGTCCCCGGAGTGTTTTTATAGACTCCATGGAATTTTCTATGTAGATAGTCATGTTATTTGCAAATAGGGATGGTTTTATTTCTTCCTTTCCCAACTGCATGCCTTTTGTTTTCTTTTTTTGCTACCTTATAGCAATGACTATAACTTCTAGAATAAAAGTCCTGTGATTTTGTGATAGTTGATATTCTTATCTTATTCTTAATGTTACTTAATGGTATAATATTAGTATAGTATTATATATTTATATTATATTATACTATACTAATATACTAATAAGTATAAGGAAAACTATAGATTTTTGGTCAATATTTATTTGTCAAGTTGAGATTTTTCTATTTTTGCTTTTATATGGATTTTCAAATAATGGCTGGGTATTAATTTTGTTCAATTCTTTCTTGTATTAAATTGATTAGACCATATGATTTTATTTTTTGAAGAAATAAAATGTTGAATTATGTTAGGTGATTCAAATTTTTTTTTTGCTTTTTGGGTCACATCTGGCAATGCTCAGGGGTTACTCCTGGCTCTGCACTTAGGAATTACTCCTGGCGGTGCTCAGGGGACCATATGGGATGCCCGGATCGAACCCAGGCTGGCATGGGCCGGCCGCGTCACAAGGCAAATGCCCTACCCGCTGGGCTATCGCTCTGGCCCCTAGGTGATTCAAATTTTGAACCAGTCTTTCATTCCTGGAATAAACTTTAGTCAGTAATGATATATACCTTATATATATATGTAAAATATTTGAAAATTTATTTTTAGATATCTGTATTCATAGGGATATCACTCTAAATTTTTTAATACTGTTTATCTGATTTTGATATCAGGATAATGACTTTGTAATTGAATTTGGAAATATTTTGTGTTTCTGGATGAGAGTGTATATAAATTATTGTTATTAAATGTTTGGTAGTAATCTACCAATGCAAACCATCTGTGACTGAACTCTTTTTAGGGCTTTTAAATTATGAATTGAATTTGCCTAATTAGCTGAAGGGCTACTAAAATGGCTTTCTGTTGAATCGATGTCCTCATACGTTAGAGGGCATTCATGGTTAGTCGAAGGCCAGTGGTGAAGGACTTTGTGTGGTGGCAACAATGCCGCCCAGTGCACCGGTTCCACTCAGCTCATTAAAGCTTTGTATCAGTTTGGGGAGCCGGTGGATCCCTTATTCTCCAGTTGTCAAATGTTTGTGTTTGCTGATTTTTTTTTTTTTTTTTTTTTTGCTTTTTGGGTCACACCCGGCGATGCTCAGGGGTTACTCCTGGCTCTGCACTCAGGAATCACTCCTGGCGGTGCTCGGGGCGCCGCGCTGGCCGGCCGCATGCAAGGCAAACGCCCTACCTGCTGGGCTATCGCTCCGGCCCGTTTGCTGAATTTTTTAAATAACTTTTTCTTGTTTCTTCTATACCTGGAGTTCCAAAGTGATATGCCGCGTTTTCTCTTTGTTTTTGTTGAATATTTCTTTGTCCTATTGACTTTTTAAAGTACTGTCATTAAACTGATTTTCTCAAATTTTTTATTACAATGATTTCTACTCCTTGTTGGGCGTGCATTTGGACCACACTAAGTGTCCGTAGGGACTTCTCTGGGCTCTGTGCTCAGGAGTCCCTCCTGTGGTGCTTGGGGGAACCATATATGGTGCTGGGGATCAAACCAGGGCCACTGGCATGCAATTGAGCACATTAATCCCTGTTAGCTTGCTCTCCCCTACTTCTGTTTGTCTTTTCTTTATTATTTCCTTTCTTCTGCTTTTTTTTGAGTATATTTGCTGATTTTTTTTCAAGGATAGAACTTAATTATTGATATGAAGCATCTCTTAATATATTTTTTGTTTGTTTCTTTGCTTTTTGGGTCACACCCAGCAATGCTCAGGGGTTACTCCTGGCTCTTTGCTCAGCAATCGCTCCTGGCGGTGCTTGGGGGACCATATGGGATGCTGGGGATCAAACCCGGGTCAGCCGCATGCAAGGCAAATGCCCTACTCACTGGACTATCGCTCTGGCCCAGTTTTCTACTTTTTTTTTCAATTATTTAAAAATGTTTAAATTTATTTTATGTAGAGGAAAGCTACAACTGTTGATACAAATCTAGAATTAAAATTGTTTTGATTTTAAATTAAAGTTTGATTAGATAACAAAGCTATAATATTAAAATCAATAGGTAAAAAATCCATTTATGTGAAAACTGTTATATCTGATCACAGAGTTTTTCAGTAAGTCCTTGTCTAAGAATTTATTAAGCTGTTTGTTGATTTAGGAGGTGTCGTTTGACCATGTATGTGGCCACAACGTGTAGAGACGTCAGGATCTATGGGTTGGGCCAATGAATCAACATGGTGGTGGGTGTGGGAGGTGGGTGTGGCTGACAAGGGGCGGGGCAAAGATACCCATACTGGCTCTGAAAAACACCTGAGTTCTCAGCCTAGGCACCAGGTACCTGAAATTATTCACAGATTGGCGTCTCTGCAGAGAAGTTGAGAAGTGGTGGAGCTGAGCCCTTGGTGTGGTAGTGGTGGGTTGTGGGTGTCACTGCCGGACCTTCTGTTGGATGGGTATTCTGTGGGCTCTCTAGAATTTTCAGCTGCAAGGATGGGTGATTTGGAAATTTTATCTGCTTTGGGTGCATCTCCTGGGAGATTTAGTTGGGACTCAGTGAAGCAGGGCCAGTATGTGAGTAACATGGCAACCGCTGTGAGGGTGGGTGTGGCTGCTGACTCGGAAGTTTGGGGACTTGTGGGTAGGCTACTCGCCCGACTCTGGAAAATGTTCCACAAATTTTTATATATTGTATTTACAGTCTCTGACTCAGATTGTATTTGAAAGTATATTGCTTAGTTTTCAGATTTTGGAGTTTATTGCTTTGCAGTTTGATTCCGTTTGTGGTTATAAAGCATCACTGTCTTCCCGTTCATCATCGATTAGCTCAAGCGGGCACCAGTAACATCTCCATATGACCTGTCTCATGCAAGTATAGAGCCCAAGGGCACTTGCTTGCTCCAGGAACATAAAGAGCCTCAAACGATTCCATCAGGTCATGGGAATGAGGTCTATAATTGTTACTGGTATCTGGCATATCAAGTACGACACGGGTAGCTTGCCAGGCTCTGCCATGCGGGTAGCGTACTCTTGTAGTCATCTCAAAATCCAGCATTTATTGATGAACTGTGCGGCCATAAACGGCCACGCGAGCTGGGCTATGATAGGCTGGTCTGCTGGGTGGAGTTCTGATGAGGGGGAAGTCCTGATATGGAAAATGGAGGCCCTCATGGAGTGTGGGGTCGTCTGGCTTGTTGTGAGGCTCTGCTGGGGTGGCGGGCCAGGGCTAGAATCTGCCATCCCTCCCAGGTGCCTTATAAAGCATACCACTCATTTTTTTGTTTTGTTTTTGTTTGGGGGCCACACTTGATGATACTCAGGGGTTACTACTGGCTCTGCACTCAGGCATCACTTTTGGTGGTGCTCGGGGGACCATAGTGGGTACCAGAGATCCAACCTGGGTTGGCTGCATGCAAAGTAAAGTTTCTTACCTGTTGCACTCTCTCTCTCTCTGGCCCTGCCACTACTGATTTTGATTCTTTCAGATTTGGTATTTTTAAATTAAGGCACTGTGATTTACAAAGTTGTTCTTAATATAGTTTGAAGCATACACTGTTCCAACACCAATCCCACCATCAGGGTCAACTTTCCTCCAACAGTATTCCCAGGTCTCCTTCCACCTCCCGCCTGCCTCCTTAATAGGAACAGCTTTAAGTTTGGTTACTGTCGTTTGGGTTTCTGCTTGCAGTGTTGTGGGTTCTGTGGTTTAGATATATACCATACCTCCAAACAACTATAGGCCAAGGCCCCTGGAATCTGCCATCTACTTTCTCTGGTCCCATCCACTTTCTCCCTGTTCTCTCATTTCTCTTCTCCCCCTGTTCATCTCATTTTTAGGGTCAAGGGAACGTAGGTATTCTCCCTTTCATTTATTCCCTTATCCCATTATTTTATATATCATAATTATGTGAGACCTATCTGCCCTACATTTTTTTTGTCTTGCTTTAGTATTGTGATGTCCTCCAGTGCCATCCAATTTGCAGCAAATTGAATGATTTTATTATTTCTTGCACCTGCATAGTACTCCATTTTATAGCTATAATACAGCTTCATTGTCTGCCGATTGGACACCTAGGCTGATTCCCATTGTAACTGTTATACTGAGTTTTGTAATGAATAGTGGTGTGAAAATGTCCTTTTGAATGAATGTTTTTCTCTTGGGGGTTGACACCAAGCAGTAATGTTTCTGGGTCAGATGGCAGCTCTAGTCTTTTCTGAGAAACCTCCGTTACTGTTTTTGTTAGGAGTTGAACCAGGCATTCCTGCCAGCAGCGGATGATACTCCTTTTTTCACAACATCCTTACCAACATAGAGTGTTTCCAGGGTTTCTTTTTTTGATATGTGCCATTTTGTGAGTTTGCCACAACAATGGTCCAGCACGGTCATGCAGTGTGGGTCAGTCACAGAGAATGAGACATACAAACAAACAGAAGATAAACAATATTCAAACATTGAGGTCACCTGGGTGACCAAAAGTGAGTTCACCAGCTGGCCATTTATTAATACATGATTATTCCCAACCCCTTGCTCCCACCATATGAGCCATTGTTTAAGTGGGCGGAGACATTAAGAATGGTTAGTAAGCACATCAAAGTCAATGGGTACATTGAGAGCAGAGGTTGGAATATGTCTCATAGCCAGTCAGTAGATACCCTTAAGGTATAGAGTCCTGACAATTTCCTATTCTATTTTTGCCTAAGTTGTACTCTACAGCTACAAGATCCTAAACTGTTTTATTCCATCCTTTCTTGGGTACATATTTGTTTGCTGCCCTTCATCTATTTTTCACTGGGTTCAGTGTTTTTTTTTTTTTTTTTTTTCTTTTTGGGTCACACCCGGCAATGCTCAGGGGTTTCTCCTGGCTCTACACTCAGGAATTACTCCTGGCGGTGCTCGGGGACCATATGGGATGCCAGGGATTGAAACCAGGCTGGCATGGGCCGGTCGCATGCAAGGCAAACGCCCTACCCTCTGGGCTATCGTGCCAACCCATTTTATTTTAAATATTTTATTATACCACCATTAGATATACAATTACAAGGTGTTCATGTTTGAGGTTTGATTCTACAGTGTTCCAACACCCATCCCTCTACCCGTGCCCATCTCCCATCACCAATGTCCCCACCTCCCTCCCTCTTCCCCCTGCCTGCCTCCATGGCTGGTTCTTTATCTTCTCTCTCTCTCTCTCTCTCTCTCTCTCTCTCTCTCTCTCTCTCTCTCTCTCTCTCTCTCCTTCTTGCTTCTCTTTCTTATACATTGAGATTGTTATATATTCTAGACCATGATTGGTTCCACTAGTTTGATGTACTATGTATGCAACTCTTGGAGAGCTGGATGGCAGCTTCCCCCCGCTCCCCCCAACCCCCAATCGTCTGAGTCTCTGTATGGTGGCCGAGAGCCCCCAGGCAGTTCTTGGACGGGGCCACTAGGCCTCTGGGACAGGTCAGAGAGGGGAATGGGGACCCCAGCTCTCTCTCCAGGAATGCCTGGTGCCTTCTGCCTCCCAGAGCTGCCTACCTGGGCTTGAACTCGGCTTCTCTGAGCTGGTCTTGAGATCATCATTTCTCTTGCTGATGAGCTGTGGGGTCTGGACTGCAAAAATGGCTATTATGGTGAGTGAGTCTCATCTGGCTGCTTCTGAGGCCCTACAGAGGTGATGGGCCCACTCCCAAAACCCATCTCACCTCCTGGGAGCCTCATGGTCTGCGGAGCTAGGGGAGTGCTGGATGGTAGCTCTCCCCCATGCGTCTGAGTCTCTGTATGGTGGCCAAGAGCCCCCTGGACTCAGTGTTTGCTTCTGTTATATTCTAAAAGATTTAACCTGTTTTGTGCAGAGTACTACTTCAACCTTGGATTTGTTATTAGGACGAAAGTTTCCCATACCATTCTTACTACTGTGAGGAGATGATCTCTCATTGTTGTCTTGATTTGGATTTTCCTGGTATTATGTGATGATGAACACTTTTTCCTCTGCCAATTGGCTGTCTATCTTTCTTCTTCACAGAAGTGTCTGTTTCCCCATTCCGTTTTTGGATAGGGTTTTTTGATTTTTGTTGTTGATCTTTATGAGTTCTTTTATGTTGGCTATTAACCCCCTATTTAATGTATTAAGTGTGAGTATTTTCTTCTATTCATTGGGTATTCTTTAGTTTTATCCTTTGTTTTTAATTTTGACATGTAGAAACTTTTTAATTTGATTTTTTCCATTTGTTTAATTTGCTTCTGTTGTCATTGTCAATGGAATCATATCATTGAAGATACTTTGGAAATTAAATCTTAGAGTGCTGTGCCTGTATTTTCCTTAGGGTGCTTTATGGATTCTGGTCTGATCTCAAGATATTTAAATTGATATTTTGCAAGGATTTTGAGTTAATATTAAGGCTCATAATATATAGTCTGTCTTTGTATATGTTCTACAGCAGTGGTGAGGAATCTTTTATTCTTCAAAAAGCCATTCGAATATATATATATATATATATATATATATATATATATATATATTTATATTGCTTTTTGGGTCACACCCAGCAATGCTCAGGGGTTTCTCCTGGCCCTGCACTCAGGAATTACTCCTGGCGGTGCTTGGGGGACCATATGGGATGCCGGGATTGAACCCGGGCCAGCACAGGCCTGCTGCGTGCAAGGCAAACGCCCTACCCGCTGGGCTATCGCTCCAGCCCCGCTGATTCAATATTTTTAACATCATTTATGGGTCATGCATTATGAGCAGATGAGCTATAGGCACCTAATAATAAAAAGCATTTGTGTCTGTTTCATCATATACCAGGGCCAGACAACATAATTGATTTCATGGGCCTATATGGCTCACAGGCAAGATTTTCCACAACCCTATGTATGCACTTGAGAAGAATATGTTCTGATGTTCTTGGGTGAAAGATTCTATTCACCACTAGAAAAAAAAATCGATGTTTTTGAGTTCTATGTTCTTTTTGATTTTTTTCTAGTTTTATCAAATTATTGAAAGAGAGATGTTGTTGAAATCTCCAATTATTATTTTGTCTGTGTTTCCTTTCAGTTCTGTTAGCTTTTGCTTCACAAAATTTGTAATTCTCTTATTTGGTGCTTGACAATTCAGGATTGCTATGTTTTTTGGTCTTAATCTGTTTATTATTATATAATGTTAGTATCTTTCTCTGATATTTTCTTTAAAATATTCTATCTGATATTAATATTAATAAGCTGTTATTCTGATTCGGTTGTCATTTATATTCATGATAAAATCTTTTCCATTCTTTTACTTTCAACCTACTTATACCATCCTGTTTGAATTGAATTGTAGACAGCATATATTTGGTGTTCTTTTGTTCTGAATCAAATATTTTTTTATAGAAGCTTCTTTTTTGACGTAAGTGATAATGAAATTGAACATCTCTGTTAATGAAAGGTTAGGATCAAATGTAAGGAACATGTATTTTAATTGAGGGCCCCACTTCTGGTGAAATAAGTTCCCACTGCATTAGCACTCTGGCAGAACAACTATAAGCTATACAAAATATAAACAAAAATAAATTAAAAAATGACAGCTATCTGAAGTCATTGTAATGTGCGGAAGTGGAGACAAATTTTGGAAGAATTTCAAGGCTTAGAAGAGAGAAATGGATGAAAATGGTCTTTCATTTTTCAGTTCATGACTTGAGCTTGGCACCGAAAGTAGCTAAAACCCCAATTGAAAACTTGCCATCTTTCTGGCCTTCGAGAAGCAGAAGAGAATTTGAGATAACTAGTGCAACTGGAAGCTTAAGTTAATACTGCAGTAATTAGCTAAGAAGCAAGCTTGTGGGTATTTGAAATTTTGTCCTGAACCCTAACTCATACGTGCGCAGGTCAGTGTAAAGTATCATGGTGAGGGGGTAACAGAACTGAGCAGCAGTTTGAGCTCTATCCAAAAGATAGTGTGAGTCCAACTGAGCTTAAGAAAAAAAAATAAATAACTCCTCAAAATAATGAAACAAAAGCATTTCTCAAAGGAATAAAATACAATCCAGAAACTGAATAGAATATAAAAAAACATCTGGGATACAGTCCAAAGTCGTTCAATAAAAGACTATGGACAACATGCGCCATTTGGAAAAGAAAAGAACATCAGTAAAAACAACTCTGAGAAGCTGGAGAGATGGCTGAGAACATGCTTTGCATGCTCGAGGCTTAGGTTCCATCCCCAGCCCTGCATTGTTTCCTGGGCACCCCCAGGAGCAACCCTCAGGTTCTGCCAGGTGTGCAAACCAAAGCCAAAACCACCCTGATTTGAACTGAATACTGAATTGAGAAAAATATTTTCAGACTACATTCAATGATAGAATGGAAAATATGCTAATAATGAGCCTATATGATGTGTTAACAAATAAGAGATGCTTTCAAAGGACCATATGTAAGTTTAGAACTAAAATCTACATTTTTGGGGGGGTCCACACCCGACAATGCTCAGGGGTTACTCCTGGCTCTGCACTCAGGGAATTACTCCTGGCGGTGCTCAGGGGACCATATGGGATGCCGGGATCGAACCCGGGTCAGCCGCATGCAAGGCAAATACCCTACCCGCTGGACTATCGCTCCGGCCCCAAAATCTACATATTTGAAATTTTAAATTCTTTAAACTTAACAAGGAGTTAACACTATGTTTCTTTCTTTAGTATTACTTAGGCATATTATTTTGTTACTGGAAAAATAAAATAACTCCATTTTGTTAAGTTTAAAGAATTTAAAATTTCAAATATGTAGATTTTGGGGCCATATCACCAAAACTCTTCAGTGCCACCCTCGAGAACATCATGAGACAATTAGAATGGGAAGGAATGGGAGGGAAGATAGATGGTCGGCAACTACACCACCTCCGCTTCGCTGATGACATCGTTCTAATAACACCAAACATTAGCCAAGCAGCACAAATGCTGGCTGACTTTGACCGAGAATGTGGAAAGGTAGGTCTACAGCTGAATCTGAAGAAAACTATGTTCATGAGAAATGAACTAGTTCCAGAGGCCCCATTCACTCTCAATGGAACAAACATCTCTGAATGCAGCAGTTATGTGTACCTAGGTCGAGAAGTCAACATGATGAACGTCCTAAAACCTGAGCTGCTCAGGAGGAAGAGAGCGGCATGGAATGCCTTCAAAGGCATCGAAGAAATAGCTAAAAGGACAAAGAACCTCCGGCTCCAGGCACATCTCTTCGACTCCACCGTTCTCCCTGCATTAACATACGCCTCAGAGACCTGGGCCCCTACGAAAGCAGGATGAGAATGCTATTCGGGTCTCCCAGAGAGGCATCGAAAGAGCTATGCTTGGAATATCACGTCTCACTCAAGTGAGAGAAGGAATCCGGAGTTCTGACCTCCGTCGCTATTCCAGAATCAGGGAGGGGCGCTGTCTCCTTTGCCAAGGCATCGAAAATCAGATGGGCTGGACATGTAATGCGATTTGGAGACAACCGCTGGACTAGAGCCGTTACCGACTGGATCCCACGGGATGTCAAAAGATCACGTGGCCGCCCACCTACAAGATGGTCAGACTTCCTTGTTAAGACCCTGAAGGAACGGTTTGAGGCTCTTCATATTCCTGAATCAACCAGATGCCATTGGGCTACATTGGCACGTGATAGGGTCCAATGGAAATATTACTGGCGCCCGCTCGAGCAAATCGATGAATAACGGGATTCAAGTGATCAAGTGACCAAGGCATATTATTACCAAGTAGGATTTCTTTTTCTTATATAGAAGTCCCTTAAGTATTTCTTAGGTGTGGTTTAGTGGTGATGAATTTCTTTAACTTTGTTTGTCTGAAAAGCCTTCAAATCTAAATGCTAACCTAGAAGGTAGAGTATTTTTTTTTTTTTTTTTTTTTTGCTTTTTGGGTCACACCCAGCGATGCTCGGGGGTTACTCCTGGCTCTGCACTCAGGAATTACTCCTGGCAGTGCTCGGGGACCATATGGGATGCCGGGAATCGAACCCAGGCCGGCACAGACCGGCCGCGTGCAAGGCAAACACCCTACCCGCTGGGCTATCGCTCCAGCCCCAAGAAGGTAGAGTATTGGTTAGAGGGCTTTTCCACTTAGTATGTTGAAAATATAATGCCACTCCCTTATAAACTATTGCATTTCTTTGGAGAATCTGTTTAAGGACTCTCGTACATGTGCTACTCTTTGCCTTTCTCTTGCTGCTTTTTTGGGTTCTGTGTCTTTGATTTTTTGACTTTTTAAAAAAAAAATCATAATGCCTTGGTATCATTCTCTTTGGGTTTATTTTGTTTGGAACTCTGAATCCTTCCTCATCAAGTGGAGACATCCATTTTGGAGAATAACATATCTTTCAAGAGTTTATCATTAATGATGTTCCTCGTTATCATTCTTTTATTACTGATCATCCAAACAGTATCAGTGTGTTATTTCTCTCTCTAAATATTACCACGTTGGCTCTAGCCAATGAATCGAAGGAGTAGCAATTTATAAGGTTTACTGTCTGAGGAAGACTTTTGCCTAGGCTTTGGCTGCAACTAAGGAAGACAATGACACATTCTGGAGTAATTACAGCATCTACGATTGCATGAGGAGCCTGGCTTGGAATTAAGTCATCAAGAAATGCATGTGTACAATCTGGAAGAATTGCTGAAGGAATGGCCAGGGGTGAGGAGGTTGAAAAAACTCAAAAAGACCGTGCTTGAGATAAGTAACAGTCATCTTGTTGTGGATGAGAAAGACACTGCCTTGCGCCTAGAGGCCACTCTTGAGAAACTGAGTTCTTGAACTGTTGGAAGGAACCAGAAGTGGAACCTGAAGAGGAAGCAAGGGAAAAGGAAAACTGCAAGAGAAGAGTAAGATTTTGAAGAAAATTGTTGATGAAGAGTGAACAAGAGTAGAACAAGCTCCTTGAAAAGTTTGAAAGCACTGACCATCACTGAGCAGTTTTCATTAATAGAGAAAACTGTTCATGGGACAGTATGTACTTGCAAACAATCTCTGATTAAAAATACAAACCCAGGGGGCGGAGCAATAGCCCAGCGGGTAGGGCGTTTGCCTTGCACATGGCCAGCTTGTGCCGGCCCGGGTTCGATCCCCGGCATCCCATATGGTCCCCTGAGCAACGCCAGGAGTAATTCCTGAGTGCAGAGCCAGGAGTAACCCCTGAGCATCGCTGGGTGTGACCCAAAAAGAAAAAAAAAATATACAAGCCCAAAGAGCCACCATAGACATATTTCTGAAAGATGACGCTTTCTCACACAGGTTCTTGAAGAAGTTTTCCAGAAGGGCCTGTATGAGTCTCAACTATAAGGGTAACAATTTACACAGAGCTTGGTATAACAATTTATGCAACTATGACAGCTCTGGATAGTTGTCATTCTAAAGACCCTCTAGTAGGGGTGAGGTGTAGAGTTGAGATGTAGAGATGGATGACTGTTGTATTGATGATCCTGACCCTGTCTAAGCATAGATTGTTTTTGTTTCTTTGTTTTCAATAAAAAGTGTTTTAGGGGCTGGAATGATAATACAGTGGGTAGGGTCTTTGCCTTGCACATGACTGATCTAGGTTCAATCCCTGCCATTCTATGATACCCTAAGCCCACCAGGAATCACCCTGGAGTGCAGAGCCAGGAGTAAGCCCTAATTGCTGCTGTATGTGGTCCAGAAACAAAATAACCAAATAACGTTTTAAAGTTTAACAAGAAAAGCTAAAAAATTATTGAGTATAAATTTACAGAAAGATATTTTTGAACAGCTACACTATGTGTTTTAAGCAAAATGTTATTATAGAAGAGTCCAAGAGTTTAAAATATAAAATCAACTAAAGTTTATAAGGAAGAATATTAGAGTAGGGCAAGGTTAATTAATTAATTAATTTTATTTTTTTAAATTTTATTACACCATTTTTAGACATACAATTGCAATATGCTCATGCTCAAGTTTTGGTTCTACAGTGTTCTAACACCCATCCCTCCACCCAATCCCATCTCCCATCACCAATGTCCCCACCTCCCTTCCCCTCCTGCATCCCAACTACTTGGCGGGTTCTGTATATCTTTTCTCTCCTCTCTATCTCTCCCTCCCGCCTACCTTTCCTACACATCATAGAATGCAGTACATTAAAGGACATAACTGTTTCCACTAGTTTGATGGACCGCGTGGCCACGACTTAGGGGCTTCATGGTCAGTGTCTGGACAGCGAAAATGGCGGCTAATGTGGTGGGTGAGTCTCATCTGGCTGCTTCTGGGACCCCACCGAGGTGATGGGCCAACACCCAAAACCCATCTGTCCTCCTGGGGGGCCTCATGGTCAGCTGAGCTAGGGAGAGCTGAGTTCCAGGTCCCCAAGCTGTGTTTGGTGGCGGTAGGGCAGTTCCTGGGTGGGGCCACAGGGCTCAGACAAAATGGAGAGGAAGGGGCCACCCCAGCTCCATTTGATGAATTCCCGGTGATTCCCGCTCTGGTACTTGCCTACCTGGGCTTGAACTCGTATTGCTCTGTTAATTGATCTTGAGGTCTTGCTGACCTCACGACCAGATTAACAGAGCAAAACAAGTTTGAGCCCAGGTAGGCGGCTCCCAGAGGCGGGAATCTCCGGGAATTTGTCAGATGGAGCTGGGGTTGCCCCTTCCCTCTCCATTTTGTCTGAGCCCTGTGGCCCCACCCAGGAACTGCCCTGGGGCGACCAGCCATAGCATGCAGAGCCTCAAACACAGCTGGGGAACTGGAACTCGGCTCTCCCCTAGCTCAGCTGACCATGAGGCCCCCAGGAGGACAGATGGGTTTTGGGAGTGGTCCATCACCTCTAGGGGGTCCCAGAAGCAGCCGGATGAGACTTGCCCAGCACATCAAGAGCCCCCCCCCCAGGAGGGGCACTAATTAATTTATTTTTTAAACATGTTTTAAACTTTAAACACTGTGATTTACAAAGTTGTTCACAATACAGTTGTTACAAGTATTCTATATTCCAACACTAGTCCCACTACCAATGTGCCCTTACCACAACCAAAGACCCTAGTTTCCAACCAACTGCTCCCCTGGCAGGCATTGATTAATGTACTTTATATTGCTTATTACAACATATATCTTATAATGGTGTTGCTAAAGTCATGACCTTTTTACTAAGCTGTTATGTGCAAATTGGGTCATGTGTGTTATTGCTTTTGCTTATTGAACTTAGTGGGCTTCTACTCAATTTTTTAAACAAAGTTATTCGTGTTCATTTGTTATAGAAATTCAATATTCAACCCCTGTCCCACCACCGTTGCAGCTTCCCACCACCATTACTTCCATTTTCTCAGCCACTGCTTAAGCCTGTCCCTATAGCAGACCCTCAATAATTTATTTTATATTCTAAGGTAATATAGGTTATTGTATCCAGAATATTTTAATTCTAAAGAAAATGCTTAAGAAATGTTTTTTTTTAGAAGAAAGTGAAAATTGTTCAATTTCACCATGGAGCTATTAAGCCCCTGTAAAAGAAATTACTGATATGTTGTTACAGGATAGGCATTATGTGTATATATTTTGTTACTGTTGCCTTCTACTTTACATCCATAAATGTGGTGTGCTACTTGGTGTATATCACTACAATAGTGTTTGAAATGTTGCTTGGCCACAAATGTGGCATCACATTCCAGGCTTCCAAAAATTTTAACAGGTTGATAAATTTAGCTTTGGGGTGCGAGTGCGATTTCCCTGGCCTTCTGGAAAAATAGGGAGATGGGGGAGGGAGCCCAGCCCTGACTCATGAAGCCTGGAGATTTTAGTCACAAAACCCTCATCAGTGGATTAATTAATGAGTGGGGCTTGTCTAAGCAGTGAAATGCAGCCTGGAATCATGGCAGTGATTGTGAAGTGTGGAGGTTTTCGGCTGCTGGAGCTCTGTTGGGACGGCCTGGGCCTCACCCTTTCCCCCTCTGGGAGTGCCCCAGTAGTCTCAACCTGGCTTGGGAACTGGGAGCATTTCTATCGCTTGCTGAGATTTAAATGGTTAATTTATTATTCAAGAAAGAAAAATTGTTTGAGTGTAACTTGCATGTATCATATTTTTTTCAAAGGCCTTGAACCATTCACCACTTACTCACTAGCCTATAGTAACTTCAAGTCTTGAATGCTCAAGTGCCCTATATATAAAACCTTTGATACCATTTTCTATGTCTACATGTGTTTATATACACAAATGCTACTGTGCTTCAGTTGTTTACAGTATTCAGCACAGTAACATGTTGCCAAGGAACAGTAAGCTATACCACATAACCTAACTGTGTAGTAAATTATTCTATCTAGGTTTTTGTTAGTAAGCTATGGAATTCACATAGCCATGGAAACAATGATGCATTTTCAGAATATATTCCTGCTAAGTGAGAGTATCTTTATCTCCCTTCCTATCTTTTTACCATCCCATTTATATTATAATTGTCTTAAATTATTTCCTCTTCAACTATTTAGAACATTAGACTGTTAAAATTTTTTGTTCAGCTTGTGAGATATTAAGGGTCTTTCAGTCCAAACTCTTCTGAACCCTGGCATCTCCTTGTTTTAGAACTAGAGCTCAAACCCAGTGCCTTATACATGTGAGGCAAGTGTTCATGTTGAGCTGCAAATCCAGCCCAAATATTCCATGGTGCAATTTCATTTATATAAGTTTTAATTATTACTCATGAGTTCTACATTATGTAATTGTAAGCAATTTTTCTCATGAATTGTTTTTTGTTGTGTGCCTGGGCATTGAACCTAGTGTTTCATACACACAAGACAACTCTCCCTCCTAAGCTATATCCAAGACCCTGGACAGTATTAGAATTTTTGTTTCACATATCAAACACAAATATGAAGACTCAAGGAAAAAAGAACTATTGCATTTACTCATTTTTTTTGTTTAGTTTACCATGTGTTTTCTTTCTCATTCCCAAGATTTCCTGAGAGACTGATGGGAGTTGGTATTTTTTTTTAATTTCTGCCCTTGATTAATACTTTCTTCTAACATCATTAGTGATTTCTTTTATGCTTTGAATTTTTCCTTACAAAGTTTTTCTTCCGACTGCTTTAAAGGTTTGGTTGGTTTTTGGTATTATGCTTTCAGAAGTTTAATTCTGATGTATCTTGACTTGGATTTCTTTAAGTGTATCTGCTTGGGATTGCTCAGCTTCTTGAATCTGCAGTTTCCTATCTTTTCTAAAATTTGGAAAATTTTACCCAGTTTTTTCCTTCACCTTTTTCCATCTCTTTCCACGATGTTCATGACGTGAACTTTGGATATTCTGTTATAGCTCCATGGGTCCCTGGGGCTGTTTTAGTATTTCTCTTCATTGTGTTCCTCTTTCATTCAGAGTGGGTGTTTTCTTCTTGCTGATTCTTTCCTCTCTCTTTCCCTTTCTGCTATTAAGCCTATGCATTGAACTTCTGTTTCAAAATAACTGTTAGATTTTTTTTCAGTTCTGAAATGTCAACTCAGTTTCTTGTAACTTCTGTTCCTTTGCTAGGAAGTTTTCTTTTGTTGTGCCCTTTATTTTCTATTTTCATTTTTAATTAAGTGCATTCATTCTGCTCTTTAAAGCACTTGTTTTGGTCATGGCTGCTTTAATGTCATTGCCAGCTAATTCTAACATCTCTGAAATCTTAGTTTTCATTTTGAAATCTTCCTTATTTTTTTGGCTGATGAGCTGTCTTCAATTAAATTATGGATATTTTTTGTTATCTTAGAAGCCTGGATCTTCTGTTTCAGATGGCTTCTCTGCTATCACTACAGAAAGATATGGAGTAGTATCTTAGAAATCCAGATCCCTGTTTGACTTCACTGACACACAAGTTGAATGGGGTTCTCCTTAAGTATTGGTTGAGAGTGTGAGTTCCATTTTCCTATGTTTTCCATTGACATGTGGTACATGCAGTTCAGACTCTACTCTGCTTGCTTTGATAACAATCTGGAGGTCTGTGTTGGATAAGGGTACAGTCCAGGCTCCTCATGTAGTCTTCCCTGATATTGGTAGGTGGGAGGATCATGTTACTGACTGAACCTCTACTTGGTTCTTTCTGACACACCAGTGAGTGTTAGATCTAAGTGCCTAGTTAGACTTGAGAAGTTAGAAATCTTATGAACCTCTTCTTGCCGTTTGCTGGCTTGAATGAGGGTGGGCTGCTGAGTTTCTTTGTTTTGTTTTGTTTTGTTTTCCTGTGGTATTTGGTTAGCATAGACCTATGCTAGCCTATGCCTAAAAGTTTTCTGGCTGTCTAGGCTTTTCTGTGTCTTTGGTAGTGGTAGATTGCCAGTTCTTTAACAAGTCAAGGGATTTGAGGCAAAAGGAAAATCCAGGCAACTTCTACTGTGTTTTTGGACATTCTTCAGATCTTGAGAGGGTCCTAGCAGGTCTGCCTTTTCTCCCTTTTTGGGAATGGGATCAAGGGAAGTTCGCTATACCCAGTGGTGCTCAGGGTTGCTCCTGGCTCTGCTCTGGGGTCACTCCTAGTGGCGCTCAGTGGGCCATATGTGGTGCGGAGGAACACACTGATTTGTGGCATGCAAGACAAGCGTTGTATTAGCCATTGTTTACCCTTTCTATTATCTCTCTGGTCCCAGCCTTTTCTTCATTTTTCAGTCTGTTGATGTTAGTTGGCGCTTGTACCTGGCAGGAGGGAAGTTTACCTATCATCCTAGAAGTGACATTAGCCTTCAGTTAGTTTTTAGTTACTAAATATCTGTTCAGTGTCATCATATATTTTGTACATGGTTGTTTCATTGCTAACTTAAATTGTTTTCTTTGTAAAATTTTGTTTCTAATAATTTGAAAATTACATTTTAACTGTTGTACTTTTTATGCATATATTTTTAATGCATCATCCCTAAATCTTTTTTTCTGCATAGCCCTAAATTAAGAATTTTGTAGCTGAAGGTCCACTTGGCATTATATTTTTATCCTTCTATAGAAGTTAGGTTGGTGTAAGGTGGACCATTTAGATAATCCTAGTAGTCTCCAAAATGGAACTATCAATAAATATCTTCTGTGGCACACTACTAATCTAAAAAAAAAACTCTTGCCATATCATAAATGGCTAAATAGTAATATGACTTTATAATATTGAATACTAAGTCATTTCTTAAATAATTATACAGGGTTTTTTGTGTTGGTTTGTGGTTTTATTTTTCAGTGTTGCAAAAAGAAAACTGGTGATTGAACCCAAAACACCATACATGTTAGTGTATTTTTAGTTTTTACACCACTAAGCCCAACTATATAGGTTTTAGTGAATCATTTTTGTTTCCTATAAGTGCCTAGTCTAGTAGCACTGATATAAATGATTTCTGTTGCTTTTATATTGATGTCTTATAAAACTGTCTTAAAACACTTATAATATTGAAAGTGAGAGAATTGAGCTATGCATGGATTGTTTTGGTTAACGTGCCATAAATTAAACACTTTTAAAACTGCTAATTTTAAATATGTAAGTGGTAGTAGAAGCTATTAATTATTTAACTAAGTAACTTTTAAAAAATTAAAAAAAATGTGTAAGTTTTGTTTTATGGAGGCCATATCCAGTGATGCTCAGGTGTTACTCCTGGCTCTGTGCTCAGAATACCAAATGGGATGCTGGGGATCGAAACTGCCGACTGAGTACCTAACGCAAGAATCCTTCCTGCTGTATTAGCTCTCTGGCCCCACCTTTTTAAATTTTAATTTTTTATTAAGACACTATGATTTACAAAGTTATTCAGAGTGGAGTTTTAAGTTAGGTTGAAATATTTTAAAAGTTGTATGTTTTTAATTTTTAAGATTTTTACTTATTTTTTAATTTTTTAGTTTTATTAAAATATCTTGACTTATAAAGCTACTGATATTTGGGTTTTATCCTTACATGTTTGAACACCAATCCACCTCCAGTGTCTTCCACCCTCCATCAGAGCTCCCAGGTTCCCTCCTACACCCCCCATTCCCAGCCTTGGCAGCAACATAAAATTTTTGGTTTTGTTTTTGATTGATTTATCTTCCTCTTTAAAATATAGTTTAGGTAACATAGATATAATAATATTGAACTTTGTGGTATCGATATCCAAAGTTACTGCACCGTCACCATCACCAAATGGTGTATTGGGAATTGGCCCTCCCTTATGTTTTGGGGAGCCATCTTCAGCTGTGCTCAGGGCTTACTCCTGACTTTGTGCTAAGAGGTCACTTCTGGAGGCAGGGGAGAAAGCAGGGGACCATATACAGTGTCAGGATTGATCTGGGGTTGGCCATAACTCCTCATACTGTCTTTAGCCAATGGTTCATTTTTTAACAAATTGGGTCTTATTTCTAGCCTCAAATTACATTTTTCAGATTAAGATAGTTTCCATACTAATTGAATATTTCTAAGATGATCAATTTGAATTAAGTACATCTTTTTTTTTTTTCTTTTTGGGTCACACCTGGTGATGCTCAGGGGTTTCTCCTGGCTCTGCACTCAGGAATTACTCCTGGCGGTGCTCGGGGGACCATATGGGATGCTGGAGATTGAACCTCAGGGCCAGCATGGGCCGCATGCAAGGCAAACACCCTACCCGCTGGACTATCGCTCCGGCCCCTGAATTAAGTACATCTTTAATAAAATTAAGTAATTTTTTTAGAATAAAAAATTGATTTATCCTGAGTAAAAGAGTATAACAATAATCTAGTGTTGCTATCCTTAGATAGTGATGTGTGTTTGTTGTGTATGTGTGTGGGTTTTGAACATGATAAATCATCATAGACATCTTCTGGGTTTTAAAGAGCTAATTGAACTTTCTTAAGATACTTCCTGTTTGCACTGTTGTTAAAAATGAACTGAGGCTGGAGAGGTAGTGCAGTGGGTAGATACTTTCCGTGCATGCCAGCCAGGCACAGCCAGGTGTGATCCCTGAGCACAGAGCCATGAGTAAGCCTGAGTGCAGAGCCTAAAGTAAGCCCTGAACACAGTTGACTGTGGCCCCCAAACCAGAAACCCAAATAAAATTTATTGTGATTTGTAACTTGTAGGGTGCTGGTATTGAAATATATCCCGGGAGTAAGTGCACCTTGAGTGACAATGAGATTCATCACTGCAAAGAAGGGATTCTCATAAAGGTGAGCACTTCCTGAAGCCCCTCTTTTCAAAGGTTTCCTCTAAGGAATAGTGATGTTTTATTATCAAACTCTCATGTAGGGGTTTGTTGTTTTCTGGTTTTGAAGTGTACAGACTAATTTAAATAATATTAGCAGTTGGTGATTGAAAGTCTCTTGTGAGATTCCTTTGGAGTCTGTAGATCTGCAGAAAAGACAGGAATGCCGTGTCACTCAGAGCTTAAACTGTGTTATCACATATTCATCAGCACAGCTTTTCTACTTTTATTTTTAGAGGAGTCTGAGAAAAGTGAGATTTTTAATGCAGGCAGTATTGAATGTGACAGTTTCTTAAAGTGTGTTGTTTTCAATGTCACAGGATTTCTTAGGACGAACATTATGACATTCCCCAAATATCGATGGTGAATAACGTCATTCACAATAACGAAGGCTATGGCGTTGTCTTAGTGAAGCCTACAATTTTCTCTGACCTACAGGAAAATGCACAAGATGGAACTCAAGGTAATGCTATATTCAGTAAATTTTAAATATAAAAACTAGCTCTAATGTACTTAATTTAATCAGTGTTTAATTCTGATGAAGGATCTCGGGCTTCTTCCTCTCCTTAAAAAGATAGTGGCAGACTGGACCTTCGAACCGTGGTGGACAGGTGATGAAGTAGCATTGCAACAATAAGACAATACGAGGGAACTGTTGTAAACCATATAATAACAACAGCAAAATAACAAAAGTAGCAATATTAAGAGGTAGAGAAGCTTCAGGAAATTCCTATTATTATAAACTCAGGTGAAAGAAACTTTCAAGGTCAACTAGTCAACTATTTATTCAAAACTGTGATAGGTGGTTTTGTAGTCCTATAGTTTCCTTGATCACATTAGGTGGTTTATAAATTTATAGGATAAGGATGAACTTTTGAAAGCAATGATATCTCCTGCTGGTAGTTTTCAAGGATGGAGGCAGAGAAATAAATGTGTTACGTTAAAGTCTGCATTTGCTGGAGTGACTCATGGAGTTTGTCTTTATCTTTTATTGGTAGAAGTTTATGCCTCCCTGTCTCCTGCCTTTCTTGGCAGCAAAGCTGAACTAACTCAGTGGGAAGGAAATTCTTAAACTTCAATGCATGACTCAGATCACTCGGAAATTCAGTCCCAGAGAAGGGCTGAGCATTGACAGGGGTGAGAGAAGTTTAAAGAACCAGGACAAGCGGTCATTTTTATGCTTCAAAATCTGTATCAGTTATTGATCTGAGAGGGTTTTTTTTTCCTTTTTGGGTCACATCTGGCGATTCACAGGGGTTACTCCTGGCTCAGGAATTACTCCTGGCAGTGCTGGGGAGGGGGAAGAGCATATGGGATGCCAGGGAGCAAACCCGGGTCAGCTGTGTGCAAGGCACATAAATGCCCTACCCACTGTACTATTGCACCAGCTTGATTTTTTTTGTTTGTTTGTTTGTTTTCTCCTCACAGATCTTTAGGTTCAGAAGGGCCCAATTGCATTATCTGCTTAAGGTCTCACTGACGCAAATAAGAAGTTTCATTAGGATAGGGCTCTTATTTGAAAACTTTGAGAGAAGAATCTGCTTCCCAGCTTGTTCATATTGAAAGCATCTAATACTTGGAAGTTGTGGAAAGAGGTCTCTGTTTTCTCGCAGCTTGTTACTGGGGGAATCACTCTCAAGCCATCAGATCAGAAGCCAGAGAAGCTCACTCAGGACCGTCTTTTTATTTCAAATCTGCTTCATAGCCTTTGATTTGCTCTGCTACATGCTCTCTTCTTCACTCAGCCAGAGAAAACATTTTTTTTAAGTTTTAATCTTATTTTCCCATTACACCTTTATTTTTTAAAGTTTTAATCTTATTTTCCCATTACACCTTTTATAAACAGTGTAGTTTACAAAGTTGTTCATGGAGACTTTTTACAGACATTCATATCCCGTCACCAATCCCACCACCACTGCGCCTTGCCACCACTGTTGTCTCTAGTTTTCCCACCCACCCCTTAAGCCTACCCCCATTGCAGGTCCTCAGTCATTTATTTTATATTGCTTGTTATAATATGCAACAAGAATGATCAGAAATTTTTTCCTCAGAAAAAGTTGGTGAAGATTGTGTATCTCATCATGAAGCTATTAAGCCTTTATAAAAGAGATTACTAAGATCACTTGATCAGTTCACTTGAATCCCGTTATTCAACGATTTGCTCGAGCGAGCGCCAGTAACATTTCCATTGGACCCTATCACGTGCCAATGTAGCCCAATGGCATCTGGTTGATTCAGGAATATGAAGAGCCTCAAACCGTTCCTTCAGGGTCTTTACAAGGAAGTCTGACCATCTTGTAGGTGGCGGCCACGTGATCTTTTGACATCCTGTGGGATCCAGTCGGTAACAGCTCTAGTCCAGCGGTTGTCTCCAAATCGCATTACTAAGATATTAGAGGTTAACCCTTCTGATTGATATTTTATTGATTCAGATTGATGCCTCTTCATTCCATCCCATCCAATCTGGTGTGCTACGTTATCAGTGTTGTTGTGGCTACAAGTTCCAATAAGTCCAAAATTTTTTATGCGATAATATAGCAGGAGTTGAATTTTTTTTTTGTCTTTTTGATGTCATCCCCAGAGGTGCTCAGGGGATACTCCTGGCTCTGCAGTCAGGAATTACTCCTGGTGGTTCTTGTAGGACCATATGGAATGCCAGGGATTGAACCCGGTTGGCCATGTGCAAGGCAAGCGCCCTACCCACTGAGCTATCCCTCTGGCCCATGGGGTTGAATTTTTAACTGGAAGGCTTTTTGGGGCATGTGTGTGGCTGCCACAACTTCCTGAAGTGCAGGGAAACGGAGGGAGAAAGCTCATTCACAGCGATTGTGAAGTGTGGCGGTTCTCGGCTTTCCAGGCTCTGTTTGGGCCAATGGTGGGCTCACCTGCCCCGTTCCAGGGTACCCGGATGACTCAGCCTTGGGTAGGGTCTGGGAGTGTCTCTGCATCATGTTGATTTCTCTTGAGATTTATTTATGAGTCTCTGGATCATGGCCAGTAAAAGATTCTTAACTGTAGCTTCTGATGGCCTTCGAGATTTATTTATGGGTCTTGGAGCATGGCTGGTACGTGAACTTGTGTGACTGAGCTGGAGGCAATGGTTCGTGGGCGTGACTCCCACATACATAAGTTTTGGGTCCTGAGTATTTGATCTGGCCAGAGGCACAGCAGTGATTTTGGGATATCAGGAAGATTGAGGGTGCCGTTAGGCTGCTGGTACACTTGCCCTGCTGGACCAGGTCGACCAGCTGGTGGTGCCGTGCCGCCTGGGCCCCAGAAATGATGGTCACCGCAGACCTGGCAGGGACCAGGACTGGAGCCAGAGCTGCTGCCTTTTGCGACTTGGGCACTCTGGAGCCACCAGTCCAGCAGAGCCTGGCCAGGGGGGCACATGCTCCATCCTGAGGCTTCAGACAGTTGATGCTCACGGAGGTTTTCTTCCACAGTATGCTGCAGGTGCAGACTGGTCCTAGGAGGAAATGGCTGCCAATTGCCCTGCTGGGGCCCATGGTGGGAACCCGGAGCATCTCCTCAGCTCTGGGACCTCAACACCTGCGCTCCACAGTAGTGCCAGGCTGGACCCGAAGAGCCTATTCAGACACATTAGAACTCTGCTGCCACCAGTAGCACCAAGAGCCGTGGAGGCTCCACCAGCTGGCATTCACATTGCAGCCATCCTCATATGACCATTCCAGCCAGTGCTTCGTGGTGGGCAACCGGCCGGTTTCGTTTAATGGCGCTCACAGAAAGTTTGTGGCCCTATTGGCCCTTCAGAGAGCTGAGAGTTGCCGTCCCTCCGCCAGCTCTGGTGCAGCTGCACCACCACCATCTCGCTCTCTCCCTCCAGACAAGACTTTTTCATTACTTAATTTTGGTTTGGGAGCTTACGCCTGTGCTCAGGACTTACTCTGGCTCAGAAGTTATTCCTGGCAGTGCTGAGGGACCATATGCAGTGCTAGGGATCAGAAGTGGGCTTGGCCACCTTTGAGGCAAGCACCTTTAACCGCTGTACTGATTCTCCACCCCAAAGCTACTGTTAAAGGGTTCAAGTGATTAGGCTAAGTACACCTGAATTCTCCCCTTGGCTTCTTTTTTTTCTTTCCCTGTGGGGCAGTCTCACTAGCAGCACTCAGGGATCAGCATTCACTCCTGGTGATAACTGGTGGTACAGGCCTCACTGTTTCAGTTCTTTCAGGCCAGGTGATGGCATGTTGCTTAGTACTGGCAGTGCCTGGTGTAAGGTTTGCTCAAATGTCTGGCTGATGAGATAGTGACACATTGTTGGAATCAAAGATCACTCTGTCCCCACGCAGAAAACAGGACTCTGGGCCCAGTGGCCCATCCACTGCCTGGTAGTGACCAGGCTGCATTCTGCGCTTCCTTCCTTCCACCCCCTATAGATCAGGGAATGCCAGACCAAGTCTACTGGTCCCACTGGTCTTTTGTCCCTTCCCTGCCCAAGACAACTTAAAAAATCCTGTTTAGCCTCTCCCAGGGCATGGCTCTGCCCCCCAACTTCATAGAGGTTGGTAGGGCCTGGCTGGGAGTGCGCCTCAATAAACTTCTCCTGTTTCTTCACTTTACCCTGTCTCTACCTCTCTGTCTTCACCGGACAGGTCAGTGACCTTTCACGGGGGCGGTGTATGGGACTCAGATGTGCTCAGGTGACATGTAGTGCTGGGAATCAGACTGGAGTGTTCCAGGTATTGCTTCAGCTCTTTGAGTTATTTCTCCAACCAGTTATCTCCTTTTCTTAAGCCAACTGATTAGTAAATTTAATTGCATCTGCAATATCCCTTTGCTGTTTAGCAGTTTTGAAAAAAAAATAGAAGGGTGGACTTTACGGGAAATATTTAGAATTCTGACTATTAATAACCTATCTTAGCTGCCTCAGAGAGTTCCCCAGGGAAAGAATCACTGTTCTTTTTCTCTTTTTTTAATCTAAGCTTGTGCCCCTATCAACACAGTGCTTAGGTGGTGAATATCCAGGAATTGTACACTGATTGAATGATAATCTAAAATAAAAGAGGAACATAATTGAAAATCTGCTAATACTGTATGAGGGTCAGGAAACCTTAGTGCAAAGAGTAAAACAATAATCCATTGAGGTTTCAATGGAAAAGGATTCAGAAAAATCCAGTCAGATAACATCAGGAATCCTTGGCAAGAAAACTTAAGAAATAAAGTTTAAATTAAAAAAAATGAGACTGCCTTATGTTTGGAATGCATGTATTGTTACAATAAATGTAAAAGGCTTAAATAGTCTAGTAAGAGACAGAGATACTTGACTTTTTCTTCTGATCTGAACAAATGCTGTTTCTAATAAAGGTGCCTACAATAATGTAGGTTGGAACTGACAATAAGGGAATAGAAAAAGACACAGCAGAAAAATGTTAACAAAAGTAAAGCAGGAAAACAATATTGATCCCAGACAAAAGAAACTTCAAGAGATAAAATGTTTTACAAGAGAAAAAAAGCACTAGGATGATGGGCATAGTAAGAAATCCAAAGACAACAGAAGCTGAGAACTGGCCTTTAGTAGAACATGTATTCCTGATGGGGGATGAGGGGAATAGGACAGTGGTGGGCGCTGAGGGTGGTGGTGGGATGCACTGGACAGTGGTGGAGGGAAATGGACTCTGGTGGAGGGTGTGGTGATGGACTGCTTTGCACACAAGACATTATCAATATTGCCATTATCAATATTGTAAATCCTGGTGCATCTATATCTCTATCTCTCTATCTCTCTCTCTATCTCTATCTATCTATCTATCTATCTATCTATCTATCTATCTATCTATCTATCTATCTATCTATCTATCTATCTATCTATCTATCTATCTATCTATCTATCTATCATCTGTCTATCTATCTATCTATCTATCTATCTATCTATCTATCTATCTATCTATCTATCTATCTATCTATCTATCTAGATGCACCAGGATTTACAACATTGATATATATATATATATATATACATATGTATATGTGTGTATATATATGTATATATATAAATTTTTTAAAGAAAACTTCGAAAGTTCTAATTGTAGCAATAGGTGTGTTGTTATCCTTGGGTAGTTGTATAACAAACTTTACTTGTTATATTTTGTTTCTCTAGAAAATAAAACACTTAAGTTGCAGACAAATGAAGAGGCCGAGGCTCGGGAAAGAGTGGATCTAGAAGAGCTGATTCCGTGTAAAATGGAGCGTTATGTCAAATCTGACCTTTCTGAGCAAGTCGAAGGCAACTGTGAAATTGTAAATGAATTGGTTGCAGCATCCACACAAAAAAGGCCAGATGAAGAAGAAAAGGTTGAGTGAACTGGGGATCACACAAGCTGATGACAACTTAATGTCACAGGAGATGTTTGTTTCAATTGTGGGGAACCAGTTCAAGTGGAACGGGAAAGGGAGTTTTGGCACATTTCTTTTCTGACCACTGTGATGCACACAGATAGCAAAACATGGATTTTTGCACATGCTGCCTCGGTAATCACTGCTGCTACTGTGTTTGCCTTGGCTTTTATTTGATGGGGTTGAGTGAAATATACATTCATTTTTATCTGCCTATGTTGCACATTAAATATTTCCTCTTTAAAGAAAGGTTATAAAAACATGTAAAATAGAAAATATTTGGAGATTTCTTATCTTGAAACGCTTGCTTTCCTACACGGTTCTTTCACATTAAGCCTACGAGTAACTTTCCAGTGTGGAGACACTTTAACCTAGCACTTAGGAGAGCTGGAGGAAGGGCAGGGTGCATAAGATGAGTGACCCCTAAATGTAGTAGGTGTCCCCAATGTGTGGAGTTCTTGCAGTTATTTTTTTTCACCCCAATTATAAGAAGCCCTATTTCCATGCTGTATTTGCATACTTGTCTTAAAATAAAAGCTTTTATGATTGGGAGGTTATCTGCCTAATCAGACTTATTATTGAGAGTATGAGTGGGATGTATTTTTATGTTGAACTGTATAATCATCAAAACAGTCACAGATAGCATTGCAAGTTCAAATCAGAAATGAAGCATGTTATTCAGAACCAATCATATGTAGGGCATTTTCACTGTTTCTGAATAGGAATGATTAAAAAGAAGGTGCTGGCTGGAGAGAGCTAAAAGGTCTGATTACATGCTTTGCAGGGGAGAGTCTTGATTTGATATCTAGCCCTACATGTGCTTGGGGAAGCACCAGGCCCGGAGTTGTCCCCAAGCCCCCACTAGGTGTAATAAAAAAACACACATGCACACGCACGCACACACACACACAATGAAACAATTAAATACAATAAAAAGAAGGTGCTTTTTTTTTTTACCATAACAGTATTATGATCAACTTTGTTATATGGTCAAAATAATTACCTATACAATCTATCAATTCTGTGTTCTTGATATATTGTAAAACAGCTTTTAAAGATACTTATAAAAAATAAAGATACTTATATGTAAAGTATATGTGACATTAATATGCTTACTGATTAAAGTTGTACTGATATAGTAATAAAATTAAGTTTTCTTATTTTCCAACAACATTATAAGCCATGATGCAATGACTCATACCTCTGAGTGTGAGCCTGCAACTATTATAATATTGTAATAGTGCAAAGTCTCGGTTTTTTCCTATTTTGTTTTTGTTTATGTGCCACATGTGGGTAGTTCTTAGGAGTTACTCCTGGCCAGCACAGGGGACTATATAGAACACTGGGAATTGAACAAAGGTCAGCTGTCTCCCTGAGACAGGGAAAGCCATTGCCTACTGTATTATTGCTGCAGCCCCCTTTAAAAAATTATTACAACACCATGAAATAGACATTTACAAAAGCTGTTCATGATTGGGTTTCAGTCGTACAATGTTGCAACACTCGACCCTCCACCAGTGCACATTTCCCACTACCAATGACCCAGGTTTCCCTCCCTTGCCCTGCCAACCCTCCTCCCCCCCCCCACCCCCCCCACCTTCCTCTCTGGCAGGCACTTTGCTTCTCCCTCTCTCCCTCTCTTACCCTGCACATTGTGGTTTGCAGTACATACACTGAGGGGCTATCATGCATATCTCTTTGTCTACTTTCAATACTCAGCTTTAGCATCGCATTACCATTTCCAACTATTATTGGCAAACTGATCCCTTTTCTATCCTACCAAGTCTCTGCCCCCATCACAATTGTGGTAGATTTCTACCCTTGATGTGTCGTGGGTCCTGTTATGCCTAGCCTTGGATATTGGTCTCATTATTTATATATACAATTGTATACCATAATATATAATTATATTATATATACATTATATAATATACATGATAACATATATTATAATATATTTTCTATAATAATTATATATGTATATATAATTATATATAACTTTATATCCCAGAAATGAATGCAGTTATTCTATATCTGTCCTTTTCCTTCTGACTAATTTCACTAAGCATGAAATGCCTCTATGGCAGGCACTTTTCTCTCTGTCTCTCTCTATCTCCCCCTCTCCCCCTCCCTCTCTCCTTTTTGGGCTTTATGGTTTGCAATGGAGATATTGCAAGGTTATCAGGTCTATCCCTTTACCTACTTTCAACATTCAGTTCCTGTCCAAAATGATCATCCCCAACTATCATTGTCATATTGGTCCCTTCTCTGTTCTAACTGCCCTGAGCCACCCCACCCTCACCCCCCAGACACTATTATGGCAAGCTTGCAACCATTGACCAGTCCTGGCCCCCGTTTTCCCTGGCATTGGATATTAGTCTCATACTATGTGTTTTTTTAATCCCACTAATGAATACTGTTTGCCTTTCTTACTGCTGCCATATTAAGGGCTCTTTCAGGGTCAGGAAAATAATACTGTAGATGCCATTGGGCTACATTGGCACGTGATAGGGTCCAATGGAAATGTTACTGGCGCCCGCTCGAGCAAATCGATGAATAACGGGATTCAAGTGATCAAGTGATCAATGAATACTGTCATTCTATATCTGTCCCTCTCCTGATTCATTTTACTCAGCGTGATACTGTCTATCCATTTATAAGCATGTCTATCCATGTCTATCCATTTATAAGCAAATTTCATGACTTCACTTTTTCCTAATGGCTACATTGTTTTCCACAGTGCAGATGCACCATAGTTGATTTAATTTTTTTTAGAAACTATAAACTACTAATACAGTATTAGTTGGCTACAAAGCCAATATACCAAAATGTATTGCATTCCTAAATGAAAATAGTGAATTATAACAGAAAGTAAGAAATAATAAGACTGCCCATTCAAAGTGTTTCAAAACCATTAAATAGCTAGAAATCAACTTAACAAAAGAGCTGAAAGACCTTTACCTGGAAAACTAAAAGGCACTGAAGACCTTAGGAAATGCAAAATTATTCCATGTCCATGGAATGGAAGACTCAACATTGTCAAAATTAACATGCTACCTAAACTATTATGTAGATTCAATGCAATACCCATCAAATCCCTATGAAATTCTTCAAGGACTTAGAATGATCACTGATTAAATTTATGGAACCATAAAACACCTCAAATATCTGAAGTCATTTGGACAAACAAGAAATTGGTAGTATTACATTACCTGACTTAAAACTATAAAGCTATATAGTAATCAAAACAGCGTAGTATTGGAACAAGGATATACTGTTGGACAAATGGTTTAGGATTGAGAATCCAATGATAAAACCTCAAATTTAGGGACAGCTTATTTATGACCAATGAACAGAGTCCATGAAGAAGCAAAAGTCAAATCAACATTGATCAAAGATCTCAAGATTTGACCAGATTCCTTAAAACACACTAAGGAAAAGATTGTGAAACACTCCAGGATTTGAACTTCAAGGTGCTTTCAATGATATGACTCCATTAGCAAAGACAACAGAACTAAAAATAGGACAATCACATTTTTTTAAAAAAAAATCTGCATTGCAAAAGCATCCTGGGCTAAAATTAAAAAGGCTCTTAACTAATGGGAGAAAATATTTACATATTATGCGTCATATCAAAGATTAATATTCAAGGCTATAAAACATTCACAAAGATTCAATTCACAAAGATTATATTCAAGACATATAAAACATTCACAATGAATTCAATAGCCTCATAAAAATGGAGGAAATAAATAGACACATCTATGAAGAAGATAGAGGGATGGCCAGTAGGTATGAAAAAAAGTGTTCATTGTCACTTATCAAGGAAATCCAAATTAGGGCAACATTCACAGCAGTGAGAATGGCATGTATCAAAAATTCTGGAAACAATTCGTGTTTTGTGGGAATGTGAAAATTCTCATATTCTGGTGGGAATATTGTCTGGTTCAACTGCTTTGTAAAACAATATGAAGATTCTTCAAAAATCATGTGGTATATGACCACATGATTCCACCACTTTGTATCTAACCCAAAGACACAACATATTCGTTAGAAAAATATATATTCACATCTATGTTCATTACAGTGCCAGGTTATGGAAGCAAACCGGTGTTCAATGACAGAAAAGTGGGTAATGAAGTTGTAGTTCATATACACAATGAAATACCATACAACCACAAAGTTCCAAATTGTTTTGCAGAGTGGTTATCCCATTTTGTTTAGTTATCAGCATTATATGAGTACTGGTTGCTTCACAAACTTGCCAGCTTTTGATTTTTTCTTTTTCTTTTTTTGCATCACATCCAGTGATGTTCAGGAGTTACTCCTGGCTCTTCGCTCAGGAATTACTTGTAGCAGTGCTCAGGGAACTTATATGGGATGCCGAGGATCGAACCCAGGTCAGCAGCATGCAAGACAAATGCCCTACCTGCTATGCTCCGGCCCAACACTTGATGTTTTCAGTCTATTAAATATCAGATATTTTATTAAGCATATAGAAATAGTTCATCATGGTTTAAATTTTCATTTCCTTTCTGATTAATGCTTAGCATATTTTTGTGTTTTTCATTTCTGTATCTTTGGTGAAGTATCTGTTCAAATCTTTTAGTCATTACCCCCAAATACCCTTCTTATACCTCAAAAAATACTGGATGCAAGATTGGGGGGGGGAGGGAATCAACTATTTTGTAATTTTTTCTTTTTGACTGTAGTTTGGCTTTTATGTTCTTTTCTCTTTTCAGGATTAAAGAGAAATCCTTAGTGGAGCTAGACTCTACCAGGCCTGCATTTGGTGGTGCTTGGGAGGGCCAGCTGGTGCTAAGGGTCTTCTTTGCACCAGGCATGTGCTCTACTCTTTTGAGCTCTCCCTGGTCCTGGTTTTCATTTTCTTTTTTCTTTCTTTTCTTTTTTCTTTTTCTTTTCTTTTCTTTCTTTTTTTTTTTTTTTTGCCTTTTGGTCACACCCGGCAATGCTCAGGGGTTACTCCTGGCTCTGCACTCAGGAATCACTCCTGGCTGTGCTCGGGGGACCATATGGGATGCCCGGGATCGAACCTGGGCCGGCATGGGCGGCCGCGTGCAAGGCAAACACCCTACCCACTGGGCTATCGCTCCGGCCCCATTTTCTTGATAGTATCTTTCAACGAAGCAAAAGTTTGTATTTTGACCAAGTTTAACTACTAGGATTTTATTTTATGGTTTGTCTCAACAAGAGGAAAGTTTTTCACTCCTCAGCTCCCCAGCTAGGACCTAGGGCATTTGTCAGGACCCCTTTCTTGTCCCAGTTGGGAGTGAAATTCTGATGGCATCTGCCACGAATGCCCCTAAACACCTTACAGTGCTCAGAACCACACCCCCATTAGAAAATGACTTTTTGAACTAGAATGTCAGTTGTTTCCAAAGGTGAGATTTTTTTTTTTTGGGGTCACATCTGGCTACGCTTAGGAGTAACTCCTGGCTCTTCACTCAGAAATTACTCCTGGCAGTGCTCTGGGGATCATATGGGATGCCGGAGACCGAGCCCAGGTCCGCCAAGTGCAAGGAAAATGCCCTCCCTGCTGTGCTATTGCTATGGCCCCCAAAGGTGAGAAATTGTGCTGGAGGACAGGTGTCAATAACTTTTTAGTCAACAACCAGATAATAAGTAGCATAAGCTTTTCAGTATTATCTTGTGTTTCTTTTCCATCACCACCCACCCACCATCCCCTGCAAAATGTAGATACCTTAACCTCTAATGTGAGAATTAGCAGCAAAATAATTTGGGCCATGGCCTGAATTTGCTGACCTCTATCTTAGATTTACAATATACGCAAATAACTTTAAATTATGTTTTTTCATGCTATATGTAATTTTCACTTTCTCCTTTTCTTTCTGCTCTTGTTGCTGTATATTTTGCTGATATATGTCAAAGTTTCTCCACATTTTATTTTTTCTTTATAATGTTGTCCTCTAAATTTTTAAAATATGTTTTTTATTTATTAACATGTACCTTTTCAGTGTTTAGAAAATAGATTCAGGGGCCGAGCGATGGCCCAGCGGGTAGGGCGTGTGCCTTGCGCGGCTGGCCCATGCCGGCCTGGGTCGATCCCCGGCATCCCATATGGTCCCCTGAGCACCGCCAGGAGTGATTCCCTGAGTGCAGAGCCAGGAGAAACCCCTGAGCATCGCCGGTGTGACCCAAAAAAAAAAAATAGATTCAAATTTCTATACCACATTCTACCTGAATAACTTCCTTTATTTCTTTTTAATTCTGGTCTGCTGACAATAATTTTTCCAGCTTTCATTTGCCTAAAAATGCCTGTCTTGTTTTCAACTTGAAAGATGATGTTGCTTTCTTAGAGAATTCTAAATTGATGAGTTATTTCAGTACTGAAAGATGTTGCTTCTCTGTCATTTGACTTACATAATTTGTGAGAAGTAACTGTTGCCATGTGTCCTTTTATCATAGCTGTTTTTAACATTTTATCACTGGTTGTCAGCATTTTCATTATTTGTACTTTTGTGTGCACTTTTATACATTTATTCTGCATGGAGTTTACTATACTCTTCCACTGTTGTACTTTTTCAGATTTTATTTTTCTTTCTGGGTCACACTCGGAAATGCTCAAAGGTTACTCCTGCTTCTGCACTCAGGGATCACTCCTGGTGGTGCTCTGGGACCACACGAGATGCCGGGATTGAACCCGGGTTGTCTGTGTGCAAGGCAAATGTCCTGCTTCCTGTACTATAACTCTAGTCCAAAGTTTTCAGATTTTTATATGTGATGCTTTTTCTACTTGTTTTTTTTTTTTTTTTTTTTGCTTTTTGGGTCACACCCGGCGATGCTCAGGGGCTACTCCTGGCTCTGCACTTAGGAATTACTCCTGGCGGTGCTCGGGGGACCATATGGGATGCCGGGATTGAACCCGGGCGGCATGGGCCGACCGCGTGCAAGGCAAATGCCCTACCTGCTGGGCTATCGCTCCGGCCCCATCTTTTCTACTCTTTCTTTCCCTTAGCTCTAATTGTGTGTATATGACAGTTATATATACATATGTGTATATATATGATATATACAACAGTTATATATAAAATAAGTTATAAAGTACATAAGAAATAAAACAGATATATATTTAACTTATAATAGGTGCTTTGTTTTTGATAATCTTTCCTTTGTCCTGTGTTTCATTTTTAATAGTTTCTGTTGCTATGACTTTAAGTTTATTAATCTTTTCTTCTGCACTGCTTAAAAATACTGTTAATTACATTCCGTGGGGATTTTCACTTTGAATATAGCATTTTTAAAATCCCAAAGTATTCTCTAAGGTGGAAGATTTAAAAAATATATATATATATATATATATATATATATATACTCTCTTTGTTGTGATCTTTGTGATCTCTCTGTGATGCATATATATTTGTATATATACATACATATATGTATATATGTATATGTATATATATGTATATATATATACTATATATACATAGTCTCTTTGTGATGATCATTTTGGGGTGGCAATTGGACCACACCCACGATGCGTAGAGGCTACTCCTTGGATCTGTACTCAGGAATTACTCTTGGTGGTGCTTGGGGGACCATATGTGATTACACCCAGGTCAACCTCATACAAGGCTAACACCCTACTCACTATACTATTTCTCTGACCCTCTATTACTATTGTAGTTTTTTTTCCTACTTATTGATCTAGATCATTGTTGCTAATTCTATCTCTGTTTTTCATTGATTTTGTTTACAGGTGAATTTTTGTTTCTTGCTGTCTGCTTATTTCTGGTTGAATGCTGGATAATATTATTACATTAATGGTTTTGTTGTACTTTGTTTTATTTTTTAAGTAGTGTTTGATTCCCCTTCCCCACCAGAATATAGATATTTGGAATTCATTTGATCTTGTCAATACTTGCCTTTAAGTCTGTTTGGACACATTCAAAGCAGTTTTTGTCCAGGACTAATTTATCTGATGTTTCATAATTCACTTGTATCACTTGTCTTCCTGTTGATTATAGATTTGCTCGAGCGGGTACCAGTAGCATCTCCATATGTCCTGTCACATGCTAGTGTAGCCCAAGGGCATCTGCTCACTCCAGGAACATAAAGAGATTCAAACCATTCCATCAAGTCATGGGAATGAGGTCTATAATTGTTACTGGTATTTGGTATATCAAATACACTACGGGTAGCTTGCCAGGCTTATCCGTGCGGGTGGGATACTCTTGTAGTCACATATAATCTCTGATGAACTGCATGGCTGCTTTACGGCCACGTGAGCTGGGCTGTGATTGGCTCTTCTGCTGCATGGAGCTCTGAAGAGAGAGGAGTCCGCATGTGGAAAATGGCGGCCATCATTGTGTGGGGGTTCCTCTGGCTTCTTGCAAGGCTCTGCTGGGGTGGCGGGCCAGGGCTAGAACCCATCATCCCTCCTGGGTGCCTTCATTTGTATTATGAAATTGTTTTTCATTCTGATTGGTAGAAGTAAAGTTTTTTCCTTATATTTGTTCATTTATTTATTCAATAGTCTTCTCCAGTCTCAGGTAGTTTCTTCTCATGTGAGTGCAAGTTGATTATCAATGGTTTCTGGGGCTCTCTAAGCTGTATATCTCCTCAAATAGTATATATTGCAAATTCTGACTGACTTGGCTTCTGATTTTTTTTTTTTTTTCCTTTTTTTGGGTCACACCTGGCGATGCTCAGTGATTACTCTTGGCTCTTCGATCAGGAATTACTCCTGGTGGTGCTCGGGGACCATATGGGATGCTGGGATCAAGCCGGGGTGGGCCACGTGCAAGGCAAATCCCCTACCTGCTGGGCTATCGCTCCAGCCCCCTGAATGGTTTTTTGTTTCCTTACTGTGGTGTATCAAATGGGCTTCAATCCTACATTCCCTCTAACCCCGTCCACCCCTAGTTTTAAAAACTGTCTTCTGGAAACCCATCTATTGTTTTTTGTTTGTTTTATTTCTTAGGATCACATTTTTGTGTGGTCTGTTGTCTGATATCAAAAGAATCATTTTGCACTATGTTTTGACTTTTTTTTTTTTTTTTTTTTTTTGCTTTTTGGGTCACACCCGGCGATGCTCAGGGGTTTCTCCTGGCTCTGCACTCAGGAATGACTCCTGGCGGTGCTCGAGGGACCATATGGGATGCGCGGGATCGAACCCGGGCCGGCACAGGCCGGCTGCTTGCAAGGCAAACGCCCTACCGCTGGGCTATCACTCCGGCCCCTGACTTTTTAATTTCTAGTTAAGATAGATATCCTTGCTATATAGTCTTGACTAAAAGTGGAAATCTAGAATCCTACAAATTGGAACCATTTTCAAAGGAAGTAGGGGACATTCTATCAGTAGCCAGTTGGCAATCAGATGGAATTTCTGAGGTTCTATAGCTTGTTTCTGTTGATAGTTTCAAAATAGCAGTTAGTCTGACATTAAGAACAACTAATGTTAAAGAATAACTAGAGTAAGCTCAGGTGGTCTTACAGGACATTGACTCAGTAGAAGGTATTCACTTTACTAGAATCAACCAGCCCTAATTTATTTTGCTTACATCCAGACTTAAGAACTTTCTATGTGCAGATATATTATGTCGTTGAGTCAAAGTTCACAATACGCGTATACCATTGGAGTTCAGCTTTCACAACCTTCGAGCTAGGTGGGCTGACATTTTTCTCACTAAATATTGGAAAGAATCTGGTGTGCAGCCATCTAACCATAATTTTAAGCAAGATTAAATCTGTTTATCAAACAATTAAAAACTCAAGGGCTTTTGCATTAATTTCTTGGAAAATATAATACGTCGCAGTTAACTTCTGAATGTTTTTGTAAAATTAAATATTAATTTACAGTTGCCCTTCACCCAGAGGCGCTTTTAGGTGATGGTTGATGATATAGATGGAGAGAGCCTCATTCATATTCACACATTAACAGCAAAATGTTTTATTGGTGTATTTAGAATAGCTCAGGGAAAACAGCCCCAAGACACACTGTGGCTATGAAGCAGTTTCTATGTTCAGAAAGGTGTGGACACTAATTTTATTCTTTTCTAGTTCAACATATTGTGTAATAATTTCATCTTGTAAATATTAATTTTCATCCATTTCCTTTTAAAGATTTAGGGAAGCAGTGGACTCTAAGAAGAAACAATGAACAAAACAGGCTCCTGTATGTTAGCTGTAACCACCAACTAAGTAAGTCAGTCATTACCTCCATGGTTCTTTGTTTAGAGACACACCCATTGTTGTGCAGGGCTTACTCCCGGCTCTGTGCTCAAGGATCACTCCTGGTGAATTCAGGTGACCATGTGGGTGGGGTGCTGGGTATTTTACAGGGTCAACCTGAGCAAGGCAAAGCCCTACCCACTATACTATCACCAGGTCTGATTTTTTTCTTGGTGAAAGTTGTTTTTTTCATAGTTTATTTTATTTTATTTATTTATACTATTTTATTACCCACCGTGAGATATGCAATTACAAAGCTGGTTTCATGATTGGTCTTGTTTGGGCAAAACCAAAGATGCAGGTATCTGGAGGTGCCAAAACCTAACCTTCAACAGTTTCCTTATCTGGATTTTTTCGGGGCGCTCCGCTGGGTCCCCGACAGTGCCGGAAGCGAGTTCCCTTCTACCTCCGAAGCCGGGCGAGGAACGGATGAAAACTCAGGAATCCGATGCAGTTTTAAAAGGCTTTACTTATCACAGGTTCAGGCATACAAATCAGCAAAAGGAAAAACCCGATGCTTAGGATTCCAGGCTAGAACCCCAGCCACGTGTAGGCCAAGATGGCGACCACCACGTGTAAAAGCTTCCAAGGGAAAGGGCGGCTCACAAGGAGAGAGATCCCACCAGGAAGAAGAAGGGACCCGAGAGCGGGAACCGGCTAGTTTATATCCCTGTAACTCAGACCTTCCCCCACTGTTATGGAAAGCAGGGAGGGTCCAATGCCCTTAGGTAATCCCTCCCTGCACCTCACCTAGGGCCTTTACTGTGCTAATGTTTTGAGCCGAAATCTGCTTAGGAATGCTTTTGAAGTGTAGAGAAGGGGTTTCTGAGATGGCATGTCCTTGACCAACACCAATGCCAGTTAAATATTTCTCCAAGCCTTCACAAGTCTCCTCTACTTCATTGTAGTTTTATATTTTAGTTGCCTTTGAGTATATCAGGGAGCCATGCTTGTTTGCTTGGAAGCAAACAGCATTTCTCTCTGGTCTAATTACTTAGGTGTCCTACGTGGCCAGGCTAATATGCTGGTAAGATCTAGCTAGTCCCACGATGATTGTGATAGCATGGGAGAATATTTATACCAGCTAGTACAGCATACATGGTCGGATAAACTGCCACATTTAGACTACCCCCTTATCTACGGAGTGATTTGCGGAGGCAATCCAGAGCAGATGCAGCGGCCCTTAGGAGTCCTGCAACATGGATTGATCCATTTTTTCCCCCTTTTCTTAATTTTTTTTCTTTTTGGGTCACACCTGGAAATGCTCAGGGGTTACTCCTGGCTCTGTACTCAGGAATTACTCCTGGCACTCTCAGGGGACCATATGGGATGCTGGAGATAAAGCCCAAGTTGGCCACATGGGAGGCAAACGACCTACCTGCTGGAGTATTGCTCCGGCCCTTAAATTTTTTTTTCTTTTCAACGATATTTATCATCAAGGCTTTTGAGAACTCACATCCTGTTTTATTTTAGATCTATTGAAAACTTTCTGAAGCTGTTTGACATGCTAGCACTGATACAGTTTCTGGTAGCGTTAATAGAGTGCTCCTGCATTTAGCTCTTCTTCAGTGCTTACAAGGTACTGAATGAGCTGCAACAACGATGAGCAGGGTAACACTTTTAAAGTAATGGTAAGGTTTATAGCGCCAGAAATCTATTTAATTCCCTGTCATTGCTTCTAAAAAGCATTTCAAATCTGTTGTCACTGGTAAAATGCTCAGTCATTGGAGAATTATTTTTGACTTGGTGTTTATATCTAAAGTTTGCTAGTAAGACAAATTCATCTAGTGCTGAAAGAAATTAACATTTTGGCTTTGCAGCACAGTATTGATATTAGGTTAGAGTTTACAGTTCCCCGGAGTCTTTTAATCTATGGATTTAGAAAGGCTAAAAGACTTTAAACTTCTTGCTTTTAGAAAGTCACATTGTCTTGGTCACAGAGGTTTTTGTTTAAATACAATTTTCTGTTCTTTTTTTCCCCCAAACAGTTCTTAAATGACCATTTTGTTAAGCCAAGTTCTGTAATTTCGAATTACATAGATGTTGTCCCTTAATTTGAAAAGCAAAATCAACCACTGTAATTCTTTTTTTAAAATCAGTGTAAATGTGGATGTCCTGACTATAATTGACTATTCAGCCATTACAGAGAGGGATTCTGCTTGGCTCTGAAATATAAAGACTAATATGCTGATGGCATCCTGCAATGGAGGAAAAAGAAATCTGCTTTGTGGAAATGATAACCTAAAAGCATTTCTGGAAGGGAGGCTAATATGAGCTAGTAATGTCAGTGTTTACACTATGAAATTAACAGCATAATGTCACATGGAAAGATCCCAGAATATTAAAGCAAATATTGACAATAGCAACACAAAATTATTTCCCCAAAGGTTGGAAATGTCTACAGATATTTTTCTGTAAAAGTGTTAGAGTACCTAGGAGATTGAGAAAAAGGTTGGGTCTTTTCCATATCAAATTTTGAAGATAAAAAGGATGTAGAAAATGGCATAAATATAGGAGGTCCTCAAAGATACCATTGTAGAGTTCATGGAACTGTATGAATGTCTTGTGTTTACTGTGAACTTTTGTTTGAAGAGATTGTAAGGATAATTCCCAGAGAACATGGAAGTAGAATTATTTTAGATTTGTCAATAATGGGATTGGTTGTGAACTAGGAGAGTCTGAGCCTTTATTGCTCTTGCCGTTCTAGAAACCAAAGTTGCTTTAGTTTCAACCTTGTTATGTTTGTTTTCCATGTTAACTTTATAAAATGATACAAGGCTAGAGAATATATTATGTTTCTCAGCAATTGAGTGCACAGTAAAGTCACTTTAAAAAAAAACTTTCGTTTAGCCTCTCCCCACACATACTTGCCTTCTCTCCTGCAAATTCTGAACTGATAGAACTATAGTTAGCCCAGAAGTAGAATTTATTCATCTATCTATCTATCTATCTATCTATCTATCTATCTATCTATCTATCTATCTATCTATCTATCTATCTATCTATCTATCTATCTATCTATCTATCTATCTATCTATCTATCTATCTATCTATCTATCTATCTATCTATCATCTATCTATCTATTGCTTTTTTAGGTCACACCCAGCAATGCTCAGGGGTTACTCCTGGCTCTGCACTCAGGAATTACTCCTGGCGGTGCTCAGGGGACCATATGGGATGCCGGAGATCGAACCCGGTCGACCGTGTGCAAGGCAAACGCCCTACCCGCTGGACTTTCTCTCTGGCCCTGAGAAATAGAATTTTTTTAAAAAAACATACCAGAAGACCCTGAAATACTGCTAAGGATTAAACACTGATATAAGGGGGTGGGGGTGGAGTATGCAATAGGAAGAATATTTTAATACTGTTCAGAGGTAGAGGGTGGTTGTGTTGTGTCTGTATTATCTGTGTTTTTGTTCCTTTGGTTTTGGTTGTAGGGCCACAGCTGGTTTGTGCTCAGGGTTTTACTCTGCCTCTATTCTTAGGGATCACTCCCGGTGGGTTGGGGGACTATATGGTATGCCAGGCAGGTAGGATGGATGCAAGACGAGTAGTGCCTTACCTGTTGTTCTGTCTCTGCCCATCTCACATTATCTCTTAACTACATTTCGTATTTTTCAAGGCTTGACTGAGTCTAATTTGTATTCAAGCCTAGAAACAGATCTGTTAATCTTTGTTCTAACTCTTTCACAGCTGTTACATTATTGCTTAGTGGCTGTGTTTACAAAAGCCCAGAACTCTAAATTTATGGTGTTGAGTGAAAATTCCTTTTCCTGAGCTCTACCATCAAATACTCATGTGACCTTGAGCATATGAATAGTGTGAATCTTTTTTTCTTATTTGACATGTGAGAATAACACTGGATGGATGACATGTTTTGAGCTAATTTTATAATGTCCGAGTATTCAGCCAGTGTCAGTTGTATCGGGAGATGGCTTCTGGGCATTATGAGGGTGTGAAGGATATATGAGTTAGAGCTTTTGATTTCAAGAAAGTTTGGTGGTAAAACACCTAAAAAAAAATTCCACACTGTGTACATTATGTCAAATTATCAATCAAGATATACTGAGAAAGTTTATGTTGTACCATATACATTCACTGAACAGTTTTCTTAGGGTTTGTGCTCTTTATTGAAGATATTATTTCTCAAAAACTTAAGTCTATCATCACTGAGTGCTGCCAATATTCTCTGCACTGTATGAAGCATTTAAATACTCTTAATAATCCTGCAATGTAGGTGTCAATCACTTTTTAGAGTAGGTTAAGAAACTGTGAGGAAATCTCTGTTGACCATTGTGAGGTCTTTCTTAGGTATGTCAGACAGGCTGGAGTGATAGTACAGTGGGTACAGTCTGCTTGGGCTCTATCCTCTGCATCCCATATGGTCCTAGGAGCACAGTCAGAAGTAATTCCTGAGTACAAAGTCAGGAGTAACCCCGATCATTGCCTGGTGTGACGCCAAAAAAGTTACAAAAAAAAGAAAAGAAAAGAAAAAGAGTATTTCGGGGAACAGTAGTTTGGTGTTTTTCTGCAAAAAAAGGAGCTTATGATAAAATAAATTTGGAAGACTGTAAGTTTAAAAAGTTTCAGTACATAGGACCTGTATGCCTGCGTGATTAGTATGTCAGTGCGCATTATTCTCACAGGTCAACAGAGAAAACATTTCCCAAACTGGCCAAACTATGGATTGTTTTGGAGGGAGAATGGGGAATATTAAAAACTTCCTTTAGCCATGTAAGCAATGGCCCACCCTTGGAGAACTCTCTAGCTGTCCAGCTGTACAGGAAAGTAGTGAGAGGGAAAATCAGTGCTAACTCAAGATTTGGCTATATTATATATGACATATAATAGAACTAGGCTCTGATGCCAGGCAACATATTCTGTAAAAGGGACAAAGCCTAAGTATTCTGAAACTTATGTCACAATAACCCAAACCAGGGGAAATAGAGGTAAGATTTTGCTCTGTTGATGTTGGTGCTGCAATCTGTAAATTAAGCCATATCCAAGTGTGAGCCACAAAGGTACTCTCTGGTCTACAGATGAGTCCTAGAGGGAGCAAATTGTGCAATATAATGGTAATAAGGGCACGAGTTATAGCAATTTTGCAGGAGGGTCTAAGAATATCAAGCCAATAATCACTTTCTAAGGAATATTCATATCAGAGGCCATGCAGATCTTGTTATAGTTTATATTAGTCCATCCACGGTTGTGCTATGAGTCATGACTTTGAAGTTGCCATTCTATAAAATCACATGTTTTCTTGAGTGGGTCCCAAACTTACTCCAGAAATTCCATCTGCTCATTAGGGTGAATGGAAAGGGTGATGAATACTAAGGGCAAATCTAGTCTTCTTGACCACCACAGTAGAGTTTGGGTTTCAAGCCTTGAACTAAAACCAGGGGCTTTTGTATAACTTCATGTGGGAGGAGCAGTCCTTCTGTGAACAGAAGACCTAGATTCTTAGTGTCTGCCCACACGATCTTGGGTAAGCCTCTTCCCACTTCCCCCTCCCCAGGCACAGTTTCCCTCACAGTGGATTGGAGTAGTGGTACCTGATCTGCCTCTCACCCATTCCTCAAAAGATAACACCTGCATACTCCAAACTGGAAAGCAACATGTAATTTTATGCTACATTTTTTTTATCTTGATTGATTCTATGCCTTTCTCTCTCTCTCTCTCTCTCTTTCTCTCTCTCCTCTCTCTCTCTCTCTCTCTTCTTTTGGATGGTGTTACAGTGATGATGCTATTCAGTCCCCAGTAATGTTGGCTGGCTTTTATTACATTCTAGAAGCTGACTAAGAGCTTAACTCTTTCCTTTGTACTATTATGTGGCTCGTGGGGGGGCAATTGTTAGGTTTTTGTTGTATGGGAATGTGCCTGTGAGTTGGAACTATTGGACTACCTGTCTTGAATTCTCATACAACTGAGTATCCAGCCCAGAGCAGGCTTACTTTGGAGCGTGAACCCTAACTGCATTGTTGGCTTGCTCTAGTGCCAGATGTGACTGAAAGAAGGAAACCTGTGGTCTGGGAAGGTGAAGTTCAGGTACTGATCCCCCTACTTCTACTTGGGGACAAAGTAGATAAGCAGTTGGGACTTACTTTTACTACCCTATTCTCTGCCACAAGAAGTATGTCCTTAAGGAAGTCACATAATAGGCAATAAGCCTGAGTTTTCTTCTGAGGGAGAAAATTCATAAGACCAATGCAGAAGGCATCAAAATTCTGCTTTGCTATTTTTCATAGGTTATATACAAAATTATTTAGATCTATTTTATTTGAAATTTAATTTTTACCTTATGCTTTATATAAACAATGAGGTTTACAAAGTTGTTCATGATGATTTGTTACAGACATTCAATATCCCAACACCAACTCACCATCCTTGTGCCCTTCCACCACCATTATCTCTCATGTTCCCAGCCACTCCTTAAGCCTGCCCCCAAAGATTTAGGTCTATTTTGAAACCATTGTAAAGCCTCACAATTCCTGGTGAGGTAGATTAGGACTGTGGACAAAACACAGAGGTGTAGAAGCACAGCAATGGAAGGAGATGAGTCTAGTGGGCAGTCTCTGAAACATCTTTTACAAGAAATAGTATAAGGGGCCTGGAGTTTGCTCTGATTGCCAGGGTCTTTCAATGACTGAGTCTGCCTGTCCTATATATTTAAAATGTCCTTTATGGGCAGTAGAACCATTCTAACTTACATTTTTTTTTAATAAAAAGAAAAGATCTCAGTTAGGTCTGCAGATATTAGGAGAATAAACAGACTGACCCAATTTATTTTTTAAAGGTGGCAAAGATTGAGTTGATAGAGTGAATAACCTAATTTTTTGGGTCCAATTTCCAAGATTTTTGTCCTTTATTTAAAAACAAGAGGAGAGATGTAGATATTAAAAAATCCAAAAGTTAAACTAACCCTGAACTTTAAGCCCAAAAGAAAACCAGAAGATAAGTGAACAAGGGTCTTCAGCCTGGAGGGGAGAAAGAAGCAAGACACAAAGAAGTGAGGATCTGAAGAGTGAACTGGGCAGACCCTTGCCCTCTGCCTGCCCACCTGCTTCTGCGGGCTCAGCGTGGCAGGGAGTGTGAATGCTAGTTATGTTATTTGTAGGAAAAGGAGAATGTGCTGGGTCAATATTTCTACACTGATCTTTGTAACTTTCGTGTCTTGCTGTTGACAGGTAGTCTTTGTAGTAAAATACACATAAGTAAAATGGTTTAACTCTACATTTCTCAAACACTCCTTTAGCATATTAAAGTCTGAGAGCGTCCATAGGAAAGTGCCTTGTCAAACTAAAACAGGAGGATGGATGTAGTTTTTTCTTAAATTCTGGGGACTTGCACCTTTTCAGGGTTTCCATCAACATCTTCCAACACATTATTCTGGCAGCAGAAAATATGAGCCAGCATTTATTTATTGGACACTTGATAGGTACCCATTTCTGTGTAAAAATATTTATTTGTACTTATACTTAAAGATCAGTAAATAAAGGAAGAAAGGAAGGAAAAAAGGAAGGAAGGAAGGAAGGAAAAAGGGAAGGAAGGGAGAAAGAAAAAGACATCAAATCCAAAGCAACAAGTGAATTAGAACCTGCCCATTACTGAGAAGATGGTGGCTCCAGGTGCCATGGGAGGAAATGTACCCAACTATTTCACATCAGTGTAACCAGGCAGAAGACACAGAATCAGGGCGTGAGTACCTTATCAGATGCTAGTGAGTGTGCAAGGGAAGAAGAGGCTGTCCAGTCTGGCCCCCATGACCCAAGAGCTGCCTTAGAGCAGGAGGCAGAGCTTCCAATCAGTTAAGGGCACAAGCTGAGTGCCCAGGTCCAGGAAGGAAAAAGAAAAGGGATTTCAGAGATAGAATCTTTCCAACCTAAAGGCAGGCACATTTTCAACATGTCCTTATGGACCCTAAGTTGCTGCCCTAGCCCCTTGGGCAGCGACATTTCTGGTTCCCACAAAGCCAAAGGAATAAGGAAAAGGAACAAGATAGCAAGTTTCAAGGGTGTCCAATGTTTCAGTTGGTAGGGCCCACCCATGAGAGAAGCCACCTGGCAAATGGAAGAGTCAGGGTGACAATGCCCCATGATGCTAAATATCTTTCTCTCTTATTGTTAAGACTTTGAGATACTGTGAGAATTGTTCCCTTATAAACTGGAGGTCCATAGTAGTAACTACTTAGGACTGATAAGAAACTAGGGTCCTTTGTAGGGTCGGTGGAGTGCCAAATATGAAACCAGAAGAAAAGGGTCTGATATTCTGACTGTGTGTCCTGTTTTTGTCTCACCTCCTCAGTCAACAAACTAATCCCCTCAATACGAGAGATCTCTGGATCAAGAAGAAATATATTCTTTAGAGTTTAGCTAGCTGGGCAGCTGTGGTTTTGGGCTCTTCTCTAAGCCCTGTTTCCTCCTGGTCCTGAGGAAGTAGCCCTGGTCATACAAGAAAATTGTGACTCTAAATTCAACCTTGTTTGGTAGCAAGAACCTTTCCACGTTTTTGACTGCAGAAGACATTCAAGAAGGGTGGAAAGTTTGCTGATATAGTTCTAGAGTTGCCTGCAAAAGCTCTTGTCAATTCCCTCCCAAGGTCAGGAGATCCCTTCAGAAGGGCCATGTGGGGTAAGCCAGGGAGAAAATAGCAACACCTTTGAAGCACTCTGAATTTGGCTCTAATTGAGCTCTTCCTGTTGATTAGAATCTATTTGCATTTATTTTCCAGCAGAAGGGTTTCTCTACTTCCTCCAAATGGCACAGAGCATCGAAGCAGGGCAGCATGTATCTTTGATGATGCTATTTGGGCAAAATTAGCCAAGGTGCATTAGGCAAAGGAAGAGATTCTCAAGACCTTGGGAGGCTCAGAGGTCATGTTCTGTGAGCTAGCGGTTCCTTTCTTTGTCCTCTGGGACAGTGGTCTTGGTGGGGCTGGTTAGGACTAGCTAGACAGTGGGAGCAGGAAGAGAGACTATTTTGGGAAATGAAAGGACGATTTGTAGTGGTGCAGCTGCTCCTGTCAAAGCCCTCACTCAGAGAGCTTTGGGAATGTTAACTCATTAGGTCTTCCCTATCTTGTCACCCGGCAAGCTATGTTCCAGGTCCTATAAGCAAGGTGGAGATTTCGTTTCTATCACCAGGGGTCATGGAGGTGCTGTGTTAGGGCTGCTAGCAGGGGTCTGACTCTTTCTCAAGGGTATAGCTTTAAATTCTCCAAAAGCATTTTTGAGTTCAAGATTTGCTTATTCACTTGGCAATCACTAGAGAGTTGTTTGAATTTTACACAGAACTTTGAGCACGTCCCTAAAGTGTCTACTTTTACATTTGATCTCCCCATTGTTTGGATTTGATGGGATTGGAAGAAGGGAGTCTGACTCCTCTGCTCAGACTGCTTTCTTTTTTTTTTCATTTTGGGGTGGGGGTTATACCCACCGGTGCTCAGGGGTTACTTCTGGCTCTGCACTCAGGAACTCCTCCTAGCTGTGCTTGAAGTCACAGGGGACCATATAGGGTATGGATTGAAGCTAGGTTGGGTGCATGCAAAGCAAGTGCCTCTCAGGCCCTAGTCTGCTTTCTTGCACGAGTAGTCATATGGGTGCCACCATTCATTCCTCACCCCCAGAGTCAATGTGCTGGTCTCCACCTTGGTGTTTAATCACCTTATGAGGTGATTATCAACCTAGATATTTTTGCAAGTCCTTCTGCATTATTATAATTTTATTTTATTTATTTTTTGCTTTTTGGGTCTCACTCAGTGATGCTCAGGGGTTCCTCCTGGCTCTGCACTCAGGAATTACTCCTGGCGGTGTTCGGGGACCATATGGGATGCCGGGGATCGAACCCTGGTATGACCTCTTGTAAGACTAATGCCCTACATGCTGGACTATTACTTTGGCCCCTATTATAATTTTAAAGATTAAATTTTATTTCAAGGATGAACATTTGATGAAATTGTGGGTGATGGGCATAATTCAATTATATCTGAGTGGACTTGTAGAACCAGGCATGATCCTAGACTGATAAATGGAACACTGAAAAGAGAAAATATTGGATTGTAATAAGGTAAAATCACAGTGCAAAATAACGGAATGGTTTTTCTGTATACCAAAATACATGCTTATGCAAAAAAGTTCTAGTATTTTTATGATGAGTCACTCAGACTTAATCCACCTGAGGGGATGTCTGGAGGGTTCAGGCATGGAAAGCACCTGCTCCTGAGGTAGAGGAGCTTGCGATCATATTGTTCTTGGCTGGCTAAATGGTATGAGTCCAACAAACTGGAATATTATTGACCGCTTTCTTCTGTTCTCAGGAGGGCCTTCTTAGAGCTCTATCTGTGGATTGCTATAACCAGCCAAACTACCCAAAATTGGTTTCTGAGCAGTGACTTTAAATTAAGATGGCTGGAGGCTGCTAATCTTTCAGGTCATACTTACCCAGTTTCTGCTTCTGAATCTTCAGATTTTGTACTTTTGTGATGGTTCTTTTTATTTTTTGTGCTTTTGGGTTGTTTCGTCCTTTTGTGCTGGTTCTTTTGTACTTTTGGGTTGTTAACCAAGTCAATAAATAGGAATTTCAGGGAGATTTGTCTGTGTGGGGAGTGAAAATGTTCAAAGATTTTGAATCCATTTTTACTGCTTAGAGAAGAGGCTCTATTCCTCTTCCTTGCTGGTTATGTCTCTTGAGAAACTTCAGGTGAATCTTTATACAGACAATTCCCAGAACTATGTCTCCAGTTTTGAACTTTGATGGTCAGAGTTTCAACTAATAATGGAAGCACCACGGAAAACGCACATAGCCCTCCAAAGTGTCATGATCTCAACACAAACCTGAGAAAACAGCTCTTGAGGGGGTGCACTACGGGGTTAGGGCCTTGGTGGGCTCCAACAGAAATTCTTTGGGAAAGATAAGTTTGGGTTAATTTAACTCCCAAAGTTAAGTTTCCCCAAAGTGCCTCTCACACTCTTGTCCTGCACTTCTCACTTCTGGTCCTAGCTGTAAGCTCATCTCTTCACGAAGGCCTCTCTGTAAGTGAATCTCTTTAAGACTCCATTTCCTCCTTTATAAAAATAGAGTGGACTTGTATACATTTTTTCTTTTTTTTAGTCACACCAAAAAATGATGCTCAGGAATTACTCCTGGTTCTGCACTCAGGAATTACTCCTGGCAGTGCTGGGGGGAACATATGGGATGCCAGTGATCCAACTACTTGCAAGGCAAATACCCTACCCACTGTACTATTGCTCCAGCCCCAGTATAAATTTTCTTGCAAAAGAACTTTAATTCCATCAAATATTGTACAAGTATTTTATTTTTTTTATTGGTAGTTTTTAGTTTAGTGTTGTGTGTGTGTGTGTGTGTGTGTGTGTGTGTGGTCACACATGCCCATATATGTATGTATATGCTCAGACATGCTGGGGATAAAGCCTAAAACTTCACACAGCCCTGACCAAGTGTTGTACCTTTTTTGCTGAAAAGTCAAGGGTGCCATGAGATCCAAACTCCCACTCTGAAACTCTGTGACAGAGATGTCTATGTCAGAGTTAATATTTAATACCACTGATGGTGGGGAACCTACCCTCTTGCAGTGCATTCTGCTTCATTGTTGGATACTTCAAGGTAGAAAACAGAACTTCCACTTTGTGACAGATATCGTGATTCTTTATTCCACCTTGGTCCAGGGGAAATGTTTTGTGTGCTATGTGTAGCTGATACAGCAGGGGCTAAGGAGGAAAGCACCAGGTCTCAGGTAGCTAACCACACCCATGGAATATGTAGCCAATCAGAATGTAGAAGGGGATACCTGGGGGTGGGATTTGGCAGCAAATAAAAAAGGCAACCCCAGGCTCCTCCCTCTCTCTCCTTCTCTCTCTGGCCAGCTGCTCCCAATCGGCTTCCTCCCTCTCTCCTTGGATCAGGTAGGGTGGCAAGCCCAGGTACAAGGCCCAGGTTCAAGGTACATAGGCCTTGGAAGGCCAGACAAGGGCAGATACGGGTATGGGCCAGGCTCAGAGGCCCAGGTAACAGTAGGGTTTTGATGCCCAGTTTAGCTCAGGTTCAGGCTGGGCCGGGTGCTCAGGTAACGGCAAGGCACTGAGCACAGGAGTCTCACCCACATGTCCAGGGTAGAGGCTGGAGACTAAGGAAGGCCAGGCCAGGACAAGAGGGATTGCTGGGGTACAGTCGGGAGGCCCAGTGACAGGCACTGAGAGATCAGCACAGAAATAGGACCAGGGGGCATCGTTTGTGGGATGTGAGTAGACTGTGTGGGACAGGACCAGGAATTCGTTCACGGGTAATAGAGAGGCCTAGACATTTGGGGAAGGGACCTGGAATCCTCTGTACATTAAATTGACTTTCCAACCTTCTCAGTTTTGTATGTAATTCTTTCATACAATCCTCAAGAACCCACTAGCACAGGAGAATCCACGTCACATTAACATAGCCATCATCCAGCTTCAAGGGGACTTTGTGTTTGCTAAGCCTCTCCTGAATGGGAAGGCAGACGGGAGCTGTTTTCCTGTTGAGTTGGAAAGGTTTTGGGTGGAGAAGAATTCAGGTATGATACAGGAAGTTGAAGTATAGGCGTTTAACACAGGGACTCTAGAGTTTCTGCTGGGTTATAGCCAGCATCTGCTCTGGGTATTAGACCCTATCTCTGTGCCTGATGCTTGGCTTGTTGAGGAGAAGTCTTTCATTTCCTGCTCTGGCTACCCTGCCTTTGTTGGAATTTGGGATTGATCTGAGAAGAGGCAATCCAGATCATAATAATCTACTAAGGATTTTCTAATCACCCTTCCTAGGAATAAGGCCTGCATTTCTATTATCCAGTTGACTAGAGGAGAAAATTGACTTTGGGGATGTAATCAATGTGACTTCCAAAAATAGAAGGGATCAGGAAAGACAATGAATGAGTCTTAAGAACCTCCCTATCTTGGAATTGTCCAATATGGAAAGGCTTGAATAAATTATTAAGGTGAAGATAGAAAATAAAATCAGGAGTGGCCATTTGTCCCTCTGTTTAGATGATTTGCGGGAAGCTGAAAACACTGAAGTTGATATGCAGCCTAGGGTGAGATGCTCCAGGCGTGGTAAACTGATATTCCACGATGGGCTTATGTAGTCTGCCCTGTTTTTTTTAAAATCAGATTAGTGACCAAGAGGGTTAAAAAAGTCACAGGAATTTACATAAAATTAAAAAAATACATACAATTTTTATAAACCACACAGGAATTTACAGAATTTCAATGACTCTTGAAATCCTAGGTAACATGGTACCTGCGTCTGGAGTCTGGCCAGTCAGTTGCTGAGTAGCAGCAGTGTCAGCCGGACTCCCTGCCCCTACAGCCTCTTGGCTGAATGAGACTGTGGCTGTGAGCCCAGATCCCAGAGAGAGAGAGACAGAGAGAGAGAGAGAGAGAGAGGAGAGAGAGAGAGAGAGAGAGAGAGAGAGAGAGAGAGAGAGAGAGAGAGAGAGAGAGAGAGAGAGAAAATAGCACTTTCCATTAGTTTGGGAATAGCAAGGCATGTGTTAGACCACAACAGACCACCTTATTTCATTCCCCTAATGACACACATACAAGTACTTTGGCTAGTTAAATGTCAATAGGAGGAGAATTACTCAATAAACAAACCTGGGAATAAACAAACTAAACTAAACAAACCTGGGAAACTTGGGTCAGCCTTGCCCACCAATATCAGTGTGAAAAGTCTTATTCCTGAATTCACAGGTCCTTGAATATTATAGGAAATCCTTATATACAAAACTCCAGATGCAGGGTTGGAGATACAGTTCAGGAAATAAGGCACTTCCCTTTCATGTGGCTCTGGCCGCTGCCCTGACGTGAATCCCCAGCACCACATGTGGAGCCCTGAGCACCACAAGGGTCATTCCTGAGCATGGAGCCAGGCGTACCCCTTCAGCACCACCAGGTATAGCACAAAAAAAAAAACAAAACTCCAGAGGTTCATGAATGAACAGTTATTTATTGAACAGGTTTTAGAAGGTAGTTTCAGATCCCTTAGAATCCTATATCCTGTCCTCAGCTGTTTCCTAGATGGCTCTTTGCTGGTTCTCATGTACCTGTCCTAGGTCTGCACTCGTCACTTGTTGGTACTAGCCCTTAAAGTTCATGCTTGCTTTCAGCAAATTTTTTCTCTCTCTCTTAACCAGCAGATGAAGTCCACTGCTGCCCTGCCGTATCCCTGGTCTGTGCTGATGCACTGTAGTCTGTTGGTGGGGCTGCACAGCCAGTTCTCATGGAGTGAAACTCAGTGGCTGTTTGTCTCTTTGGCTTTATTTGGATCTTCAGCCATTTGTGAAACTGGGTGAAAATTGCTGCTATTCTGTATCTACACGAACCTTGGTGAGGGATCAAAGAGAAGCCATCTTCCACCTGGAATCAAGAGAAGGTTACCTGGCTGGGTGCTCCCTTTCGTTTCTTACTCTTTCCCCTCCCTCAGCAATTCATTGTCTATTTCTAACATTTTCCACAGATGAGATTTAAAATGACTAGTTAAATTAACTAGATTTACTTGGTGCCCCTCCCTTAATGGTGGAAAAGCATCTGCCATGGCCATTGGCAGTCTTTGGAGCGGAATTATAAACAGCAATGATTTATTTATTTGTTTATTTATTTATGCTTGGTGGTGGTCAGTGCTTACCCTGGCTCTGAATTGAGGGAATCCTGTTGGCAGACTTGGGGAATCAAATGGGATGCTAGGGATTCAACAGCCATGTGCAAGGCAAATGCCCTACCTGCTATACTATCACTCTGGCCCCTCAGCAATGAATTTTATAAATGGAAGTATTTGTAATTTTTTTATTGTACAGAACTTCCTTTTTAAAATCTTGAAATGTAATGGCTAGGTATTCTTCCATTCAAGACCTACTGAAGTGACAGGCATTGCTCTGAGAATTGCAGATATGTGAATACAGCTGGAATAGAAAATCCCCAACACTGCTTGCCATTCAGATAAACTGAGTGGTCAAGTGTATAAGTGCCATTTATTCTGGTTAACAATTTCGTCTGATGGGATTAGAGTCATAGTTTAGCGGGTAGATATTGGCCCTGCGTGACTTACCTAGGTTTGATTCTTGGCATCCCATATGGTCCCCTGAGTACCACTAGGAGTAATTATTGAGTGTACAGCCAGAAGTAACTCCTGAGCATCACCGGTATGACCCCAAAAGCCAAAAATACCCCCAAAAAAGTGTTTGGTCTGTCATATTAAAAGAACCCCAAACCTTAGTGGATTCCTCAGTTAAAGTATTTCTGCTTGGTTCCATATTATTTGTCCCCCAAACAATAGATTTATTTATTTAGGATGATATTTTTACGATTGTTTAGTATTCTGTCTTTGACTACTTTTTTGAGGGACATTTAGACTGTTGACAAAAATTTTATGATAGGGGCCGGAGCGATAGCCCAGTGGGTATTCCTTGCACGCGGCAGGCCTATGATGGCCTGGGTTCGATCCCCAGCATCCCATATGGTCCCCTGAGCACTGCCAGGAGTGATTCCTGAGTGTAGAGCCAGGAGAACCCCTGATCATTGCCGGTGTGACCCAAAAAAGCAAAAAAAATTAAAAAAATGTTAAAAAAAAAAAAACAAAAATTTCATGATTATGAAACAATGTCATACAGGTACACCCGGCAGAGCAGAAACCAGCTTTCCCCGTTGAGCACGGCCGCTGTGCGGCGCACGATTTACCTCCAAATTACCATAAATATTCTACCCACCCTCTGAGAGAGCCCCACAAAGTAATGAGAATATAGCGCCCGCATGGCAGAGCCTGGCAAGCTGTCCGATGCGTGTTCGATATGCCAAATCCAGTAACAAAAATGTTTATTTTCCTGACCCGAAAGAAGCCCTTAATACGGCAGCAGTAAGAAAGGCAAGCAAGCAGTGCCTAATAAAATTTCACGGCTGTCCTAGGCTGCCAAAAGCGAAGAAGGACTAAAATGACTGTCTGTACTTTCAATGCACGTATGCTGGCATCGGAAGCATATATTGAGGATCTGATGGTGCAAGCGCAAAAAGATCAAGTGCGACATCATTGGTCTGACTGAGACGAGGAGGCGTCAGTCGCATCATGCTGTATTTGACACCGGAGAAGAATTGTTCCTTGGAACATGTGACGAAAGAGGCGTTGGTGGCGTTGGTGTCCTTGTCAACACGAACATGGCTGTCAACATTGATTCATTTGAATGCCTAACAAACCGAGTAGGACGATTACACTTGAGGAGATGTGGCCCACTGCCAGCAATTTCTATCTTCATTGTCTATGCACCAACATCCACATACAAAGAAGATGAAATTGAGAAATTCTACATGGAACTGGAGGAGTTCTATAAAAATGATCACACCTTCTACAAGACCATAGTTGGTGATTTTAATGCCAAGATAGGACAGAGAAGATCGGCTGAAGAACTCCACATCGGGACCCATGGCCTAGAATGGAGCGAACAGGGTGAGAGACTATCTGAGTTCATCATGTCCACCAAGACTATTCATGGGAACTCACAGTTTCAGAAGGCTGAAGCCTACCCACCTACCCACATACCAAATTCCACAGGATGGATATGTCATTCCCAACGTTCTCCCTTCTGAAATCCGACATGCCATCTCGTCGGTAAAGAAGGGAACAGCACCAGGCCCAGACAAAGTCAGACCCGAACACCTGAAGAATCTGCCGTCGGTACTCATCAATACACTAGCTCGGCTCTTCACATGCTACCTGTCCGAATGCAAGGTGCCCTCCCAATGGAAAACCAGCAGGACAGTTCTACTGTTCAAGAAGGGAGACATTCACGACATCGGAAAATATCGCCCCATATGCCTGTTGTCTGTCATCTACAAGCTGTTTACACGAGTCATCCTGAACAGGATTGACAGAACACTAGAACCATGCGAGCAAGCAGGTTTCCGAAAGGATTCAGCACAATCGACCATATCACACAGTAACCAAGCTCATTGAGGTTTGTAGGGAGTACAAGATACCGCTCTGTCTCACGTTCATTGATTTACAGAAAGCTTTTTGATTCTGTGGAGACTGAAGCAGTCATCGAAGCCCTAGTCAAGCAGGGTGTTCAAACCCAATACATCAAGATCCTTCGTTGAGCTGTATTACGGATTCACCACCAGGGTCTCACCATTCTACAAAGAAGTGATCATTGATGTCAAAAGAGGGGTTCGACAGGGTGATACCATCTCACCAAAACTCTTCAGTGCCACCCTCGAGAACATCATGAGACAATTAGAATGGGAAGGAATGGGAGTGAAGATAGATGGTCGGCAACTATACCACCTCCGCTTCGCTGATGACATCGTTCTAATAACACCAAACATTAGCCAAGAGGCACAAATGCTGGCTGAGTTTAACCGAGAATGTGGAAAGGTAGGTCTACAGCTGAATCTGAAGAAAACTATGTTCATGAGAAATGAACTAGTTCCTGAGGCCCCATTCACTCTCAATGGAACAAACATCTCTGAATGCAGCAGTTATGTGTACCTAGGTCGAGAAGTCAACATGATGAACGACCTAAAACCTGAGCTGCGCAGGAGGAAGAGAGCAGCATGGAATGCCTTCAAAGGCATCGAACAAATAGCTAAAAGGACAAAGAACCTCCGGCTCCGGGCACATCTCTTCGACTCCACCGTTCTCCCTGCATTAACATATGCCTCAGAGACCTGGGCCCTACGAAAGCAGGATGAGAATGCTATTCGGGTCTCCCAGAGAGGCATCGAAAGAGCTATGCTTGGAATATCACGTCTCACTCAAGTGAGTGAAGGAATCCGGAGTTCTGACCTCCGTCGCTATTCCAGAATCAGGGATGCTGCTCGTTTGTCAAGGCATCGAAAATCAGATGGGCTGGACATGTAATGCGATTTGGAGACAACCGCTGGACTAGAGCCGTTACCGACTGGATCCCACGGGATGTCAAAAGATCACGTGGCCGCCCACCTACAAGATGGTCAGACTTCCTTGTTAAGACCCTGAAGGAACGATTTGAGGCTCTTCATATTCCTGAATCAACCAGATGACATTGGGCTACATTGGCACGTGATAGGGTCCAATGGAAATGTTACTGGCGCCCGCTTGAGCAAATCGATGAAATACGGGATTCAAGTGATCAAGTGATCAAGTGAAACAATGTAAAAGTGAATATGTAAAATAACGTGTGAAAAGTGATACTCTCTGCCTGTGCACCGCCTGCTGCCATTAGACAGCTTTCTTAACATTGGCACTATGGACACTTGGCCCTGGAGAGTTCCTTGCTGAGGTTCTGCCTGTACATTGGAGGCTGTTCAGTGACACTCGTGGCTTCTTTGTATCAGGCTTTAGTAGTTGTGATAGTTGTGATAGTGAAAAAATATCTCCAAGGCTGGAGATGACTTAAGAGGGCTAGAGTATAGTAAGGAGCTCTGGTTTGCTCCCCAGCACATCATGGTCCTCCAGCAGCCAGTTCTGCTCACCTCAACTCTCCAGACAGTGCCAGATTTTTCATGTGGAGGAAATTGCCTTAGGTTGAAATACTGTTTAAGAATAAATTCCAAGAACTGGAAATTTTTGAATCAAAGGGGATACACAGCTTAAATGTTTTTCTTACATGTCCCAATTTGAGTTGTGGAAACTTTACTGCTTGTGTTGGGATTGAACAGAGAGCAAAACAACATCCTTCTACACCTGCAATAATATAATGTTATTTTGGGAAAATTGAGGTGAAATTCAAATAACATACATTGCTATTTAAAAGTATAGAAGTTTGGGGCTGAGTTATAGTATGGTGGGTAGGGTGCTTGCCTTGCACATGCCAGGTTCCATCTCTGGCATGTCATATGACCCCTGAGTGCTGCCAGAGTCGTTCCTGAGAACAGAGCCAACCCCTGATCATTGCTGGGGTGGTAAAATTAAAAAGTGTATGAGTTAGTGGCATTCAGTATATTCATAATGTGACGCAACCTGCATTTCTATCTAGTTTCACAGTGGTTTTGTTTGTTTGTGTTTGAGTCATACCTGGCTGTGTTCGGGCTCACTCTTAGTGGGTGTGGGACCAATAGGGTGCCAGGTATCAAACTCAGGTCAGCCATGTGCAAGGCAAGCACTCTACCCACAGTGCTGTTCTCCAGCCCAACTTTCACACCTTCTTTGAGCTTTTTTTTTTTAGGTCACACCTGGCGATGCTAGGGTTTATTCCTGCCTTTACATTCAGGAATTACTACTGGCAGTGCTTGGGGGACCATATGGGATGCCTGATATCAAACCCAGGTTGGCTGCATGCAAGGCAAGTGCCCTTCCCACTGTACTATCACTCTGGTCCTCTTTCACATCTTCTCCCCCCACCCCCACCTTTTTTATTGAAACACCATGATTTAAAAAGTAAAAAGGTTTTCATAATACAGTTGACAGATTCATTCCTTGTATCACTTGTATCACTTGTTTTCCCGTTGTTTAGAGCGGGCACCAGTAACATCTCCATACATCCTGTCAAGAGCAAGTATAGCCCAAGGGCATCTGCTCCTCCCGGAACACAAAGAACCTCAAACTGTTCCTTCAGGTCATGGGAATTAGGTCTATAACTGTTACTGGTTTTTGGCATATCAAATGCAACACAGGTAGCTTGCCAGGCTCTTCCATGTAGGTAGTACACTCTCAGTAGTAGGCTCTTTTTCCCTCCCTTTTAAATTGAAACACCATGATTTGTTTATTTATTTTTAATTTTTTATTATACCACCATGAGAACAATATTACAAAGATGTTCATAATTGGGTCTCAGTCATATATTGTTCCAGTATCCATTCCTTCACCAGTGCCCCATTCCCACCACCAATGTCCCCACATTCAAAACACCATGATTCAAAAAGTAAAAAGGTTTTCATAATATAGTTGATAGACTCATACTTTTAATTTTAATTTTTTTTAAATTTTTTATATTTTATTATACCACTGTGAGATATATAATTACAAAGAAGTTCATGTTTGAGTTTTGATCTTACAGTGTTCCAGCACCCATCCCTCCACCAGTCCCCACCACCACGTCCCCACCACCATGTCTCCAATTCCCTCCCCCTTCCCCTAGCCTGCCTCTATGGCAGGTTCAGTATCTCTTCTCTCTCTCTCTCTCTCTCTCTCTCTGTCTGTATCTTTCTCTCTTCCTTCTCTTATACACTGTGAATTATAATACATACACTTAGAGGTTATCATGTGTATCTTTTTTGCCTGTATTCAGTGCTCAGTTCTAGGCTGGTATATCCCCTGCCAATTATTAGCACACTGTTCCCTTCTCTGTCTTACCTAACCTCTGACTCTCACATTTTTGTGGTAGATTCCACCTTTGACAAGACCTGATCCATGTTTTGTCTGACCTTGGATATTGGTTTCATTATATATATGTATACATATGTATATGGTGTGTGTGTGTGTGTGTGTGTGTGTGTATGTATAATGCAAATAAATGCAGTCATTCTATATCTGTCTTTTCCCTTCTGGCTCTAATTTCACTCAACATGATCCTCTCCATGACCATCCAGTTATAGGTGAATTTCATAACTTCATTTTTCCTAACGGCTGCATAGTATTCCATTGTGTAGATGTACCAAAGTTTCTTTATCCAGTTATCAGTTCTCGGGCACTCTGGTTGTTTCCAGATTCTGGCTATTGTGAATAGTGATGCTATGAAAATAAAAGTGCAGATGGTGTTTATGTGTGTGTTTTGGCCTTCGGGGTATATTCCCAGTAGTGGTATGACTGGGTCAAAAGGTTGCTCAATTTCTAGTCTTTGGAGGAATGCCCATATTGTTTTCCAAAAAGGCTGTACCAGTCTACATTCCCACCAAAAATGCTTGAGAATCTGAAAGATTCATACTTGAACACCACTCCCACCACGAGTGTGTTCCCACCACCAAAGACCCTCATTCCCACCTACCCCCAATCCCCATGCCTGCTTCCTCAGCTGGCACTAATTATATTGACCGTTAAAGCACATACACGACAATGTTAGTTGATAAATCCATTCCCCTCTCCCCCGGTTGGTTATGGTAGAATCTGGCCAAATTCTGTTCTTGAATTTACCTTCTGAGTTCCTAGAACGTGGTTTGTTTCTACTAATTTGATGTACTGCATGGCTGCACCTTGGGGAGAGCCAGATGGCAGAGGCGGGGGAAGGGGACCCCAGCTCCATCTCCACAGAAGCCCAGTGACTTTAGCTGCTGAGACCCACATACCTGGACTTGAAATTGGCTGCTCTGATGTGTGGGGCTCTGATAAGCTGTGGAGTCCGGAAGTTGAAAATGGCTGCAATTATGGTGAGGGAGTTTCTCCTCTGGCTGCTTCCAAAGCCCTACTGGGGTGGTAGGCGGGAATCAGAACCCGTCCTCCCTCCTGGGTGCTTCGTGGTCAACTGAACTAGGGGACAGCCGGATGGCAGCTCTGCCCCTTGTGTCTGCATCATGACTGACAGCCCGGAGGCAGTTCGTGGGTGGGTCCACCAGCCTCCCAGACAGGACAGAGGTGGGGCTTTCACATCTTTTTATAAAAGAAAAATCACTTCCTATTTCTTTTTCCTTTAATCTGCCTCCTGTTTCTGGATTAAGCATGGAACTAGAACATACCTATGTGAGTTTTATGTCTGACAGGTAGTGTTCATCCATGTAGTAGTATATATTGATACTTTGTTTCTTTTTTATGACTGACTAATGTTCCATTGTATGTCTATACCATGATTGATTTTTCCACTCATTTTTTGATGGACATTTTTTGTTGTTGGTTTTTCTTTGGGGTCATACCCAGTAGTGCTCTGGGGGCTACTCCCAGGCTCACTGTTCTGACTTGCTCCCGTGGTACTTTGGTGAATCATGTGTTGCTTCAGGTCAAAACCAGCCCTCCTATTTGCAAATAGGCTATTGAGCTATCTCTCCATCCCTGTTGATGGACATTTGAGTGGTTTCTATCTTTTGTCACTTATTAATCATTTGTAATAGACAAATTATAGAACAATGTAAAATTTTCTGCCCATCAAAGTAACAAAGATTAAAAACAATTCGAGGCACTTTAAATTCTGACTTTTAAGATTAATTATTTGTAGCTGTGTGCTCAATGTCATTCATATTATGATGTGGGCAATAGTTGTCATTTTGACTGATGTCTGCCATCAATTAATGAATTGGGAAATAAGTTCTGACTGCTTTTTTTTTCTGACTGCTTTTTATCTGATCCGTGTAAGTGATATAGTGGAAAGATTTTCAAAAATAAACATCCAATAGAGGAGTTTGCAGCTTTAACCCATTCTCTGTTTCTGATTATTCTCCAGGATTGAATGGTAGATAAGATATTTTGCTTAATTTATTAGACTACTGATTATATACCTCTTGATTTTAAATATATCTCAGAGGCAGATGATCTATCTGCTCAACAATATTAGAAAGTTCAAATTCCACAAAATTGTCTTTCTTGAAGTTTCCATGCAGAAATGTGATATGTCCATCATCACATTTTTGAAAATCTGACTGGGGAAGTTCCCAACGTTTTCAGCTTTCCAACATCTCTGCATTAGAGAATTTGCAGGATACTCTGACATTTTTTTATTTTATAAAGCATTTTAGTTTTTCTTACAGGGGCATGGGGAGAAACCCTTAGAACTAAATACTCATTGAAGATTTAGAGAAATAGATTTAAAACCTTGGAATGAATACCTAGTTCATTAGATATACTCTATTCTCTATAATAATAATAGATTAGACAAAAACTAGTTTTTATACATGGACACCACCCACATTAGTTTGTTCAGGTTACCACAACAAAGGAACACAGAACAGGTTGTTTTAAAAAAGGGTTACTTGGGGGCTGGAGAGGTAGAATAGCCTGGAAGGCCCTTGCCTGATCTCCTGCCTATCCAGGTTCGATCTCCGGCATCCTAAATGGTCTCCACAGCAACACCAGGAGTAATTCCTGAATGCAGAGCCAGGAGTAAGCCCTATGCATCACTGCATAAGCCAACATAAAAAATAAAAGGAAAAGAAAGAGGCATTTATTTTCTCACATTTGTGGAGACTTGAAGTCTAAGATCATGGTGTTGGCAAGTTGGTTTCTCCTGAGGTTTCTCTTTTTTGACTTGCAGGAGCCTCATCTAACTCCATACAGTCTTCTTCACTGAGTGTTTCCTAATCTCCTCTGTTCCTATAAGGACACCAATTATATTGGATGAGGGTTAACCTATTTGATCTCATTTATAGTAACTACTTCTTTGCAAAGTCCATGATTCCAAATTCAGTTACATTCTGACTTTTTTTGGGGGGCTAACATTTCCAGATATGAATTTTGAGAGAATATGATCAAGCCCACAAAGTAATACAGACAGTTTTGGGAATCCAGATAAGATTTGTAAAATGTTGGCACTACAGACTGTTCCAAAGTAATATTTTATTTTATTTTATTTATTTTTTTCTGCTTTTTGGTCACACCCGGCAATTCTCAGGGGGTTTCTCCTGGCTCTGCACTCAGGAATTACTCCTGGCGGTGCGGGGGGGGCCATATGGGATGCCGGGGATTGAACCCGGGCCAGCATGGGCTGGCCTCGTGCAAGGCAAACACCCTACCCACTGGGCTATCGCTCCGGCCCCCAAAGTAATATTTTAAAATCACTTTCAAGTGCTAATACCAAACTAGAACTGAGCATTAAATACAGACAAAAAGATACACATGATAACCTCTTAATGTATGTATTGTAATCCACAATGTGGAAGGTAAGGAAGAGAGAGAGAGAGAGAAAGAGAGAGAGAGAGAGAGAGAGAGAGAGAGAGAGAGAGAGAGAGAGAGAGAGAGAGAGAGAGAAATAAAGAACCTGCCATAGAGGCAGGCTAGGGGAGGGGGGGAGGGGAATCGGGGACATTGGTGGTGAGAAATGGGCGGTGGTGGAGGGATGGGTGCTGGAACATTGTATGACCGAAACCCAAATATGAACATCTTATGAACATCTTTGTAATTGTATATCTCAAGGTGGTATAATAAAATATTTAAAAAAAGGAAAAACCAAAAGAAAACTAAATATAGATTGATTTCATAGAAAAAAATAACTTTCAAGTCCATAAGTTAACTTTATATTATCTACTTCAAAGTTGTGCTAAGCTGGGATTGCTTTATTAAGTAGATGTATCATTTTGATTACTGTGTTATTTATGTTTAATATCAGAAAATAAATTCATCATGTAAGGTAACCACCCCCTTATAGGCTTTGTCTTTTTATTGAGATATAATTTTTGTTGAGGTATAATTCACACATCATTAAATTCATTTTTTCCCTATTTTAAAGCATACAATTCAGTGGTTTTTAGTGTATTCACAAGTTGTGCAGCTATCAGCACTATTCCAGAACATGTTCACCATCCCCCCAAAGACACCTCAGCATCTTAGCAGTCACTCTCTTGCTCTTCTTCCTTGTTCTGTGTCGGGGTGCGCCGGGGGGGTCCCTGACAGTGCCAGGAAGCGAGTTCCCTTCTACCTCCAAAGCCGGCAGGAATGGATGAAAACTCAGGAATCCGATGCAGTTTTAAAAGGCTTTACTTATCACAGGTTCAGGCATACAAATCAGCAAAAGGAAAAGCCTGGTGCTTAGGATTCCAGGCTAGAACCCCAGCCACGTGTAGGCCAAGATGGCGGCCACCACGTGTAAAGGCTTTGTGAAAGGGGAAGACAAGACTTCCAAGAAGGGTGAGCGCTCACAAAGGGAGAGCCCACAAAGAAGCCGGGGAGAGAGGAAACCGGCTAGTTTTATACCCTCTGCCACTCAGACCTTCCTCCCACTGTTATGGAAAGCAGGGAGGGTCAAATGCCCTTAGGTAATCCCTCCCTGCACCTCACCTAGGCCCTTTAGTATGCTAATGTTTTGAGCCAAGATCTGCCTGGGAATGCCTTTATAGGGTAGAGAAGGGGGTTTCTGAGATGGCATGTCTCTGTACCAAAGACTAATACTAATGCCAGTTAAATATTTCTCCAAGCCTTCACAAGTCTCTTCTACTTCATTGTAGTTTTATATTTTAGTTGCCTTTGAGTATATCAGGGAGCCATGCTTGTTTGCTTGGAAGCAAACAGCATTTCTCTCTGGTCTAATTACTTAGGGGTCCAGCGTGGCCAGGCTAATATGCTGGTAAGATCTAGCTAGTCCCACGATGATTGTGGTAGCATGGGAGAATATTTATACCAGCTAGTACAGCATACATGGTCGGATAAACTGCCACATTTAGACTACCCCCTTATCTACTGAGTGATTTGCAGGGAGGCAATCCAGAGCCAGAGCAGATGCAGCGGCCCTTAGGAGTCCTGCAACAGTTCTGTTGATGACTAATCAACTTTTTCTGTCTGAGGATGTCACATAAATGGAGTCATACAAAATGCAGTCTTTTGCATCTGCTTTATTTCACTTAGCATAATGTTTTAAAGGTCATCTGTGTTATAATAGGTATCAATAGAGTACTCCTTCTTATGTGTTACTTTTTATTGCTGACTGATACTCAAGTGTACTGATATGCCCAGTTTTACTGATCTATTTATCAGTGAGTGGATATTTAGGATGTTTCCACTTCTGGGCTACTATGAATAATGCTGCTGTAAATACTGATGTACAAGTTTTTATATAAATATTTAAGCTCTTATGGAGTTATATCTACCAGGAAAAATAATGAAATGACTATGTTTAGATTTTTCTTTTTTAAGAAAAATGCTAAATGTTCTCCCAAGCAGTTGGATCTAATGGCAATGTTTGGGGTTTCCACTTTCTCCATCTTCCTGCTAATATCTGTTTATTGTTCATCTCATAAAGTTATAACCTATCTAGTAGGCCTAACTTTATTTTAATTTTCTTGGGAAAACTTTGTTTATGGATTATGTGGACACAAGTGCGGGATGGATGATTTGGAAAGGCGGACTACTTTGTTTCTTATTTTTACTTGCTGTTTTTTTCTTCACTTCTTTCCCTTTCTGAGTTTTTAAGTTTGAAGCAAAACATCAGTTTTTGTGCTCAAGATACTGTGAAAAGTTAGTGTAGACCTCACCCATTTGGGGTCTGCTAAATTAGTGCTGCCACCATACACACTTCATCCGTGTTGTCACCCTTTCCTATACGGCATAAGTGAAGGGTTGGCCTCAGGGGTCTCTTTCTCGAGGAAGTAAAGCCAGCATTTGCCCCCTGAATCAATAACGAATTTTCTCCCTTGTACCATTTCATCCCTTTCCCAATTTTGTAGTTTAACGTCGATTTCTCCCCTCCCTCCATCCAGGAATATAAGTAGTTCTAACTCTCTTTTTAATGACAAATCAATTTAATACCTTAATGTTACACTTGAGAGAGCAGTTAAGTGTAAAGCTTGTTCTCAGTCTGCTCCCCCAATCTTTTCATATAAAGAGCTGGAGTCATCCGTGATTGATGGAGGACATTAGTGATAGAAGTTAGAACCATTTGATTTATTTTGTTTACTTTGAAAAATAGTTTTCTCACTTGTCAAATGGATTAATTATGAGAAATGAATTGTGTGACTGGGTGGGAAGAAAGGAAAAAGAAAGCCAGGATTTTGCACCACTCTTTTTTTTTTTTTTTGAGGATTCTCCTCTTCCCAGTTTGCTGGTAAACTTCAAGACCTCGTGTCTGCACGGCATATTTTTTTTTGAATGTCAGAAACGAGTGTTCACTGTAGAAGGGGTGGGGTGGGGGAAAAGGGCATCTGTTTAATTATTTTGTAGTTCTTTATCTACAGTTGCCTCACCTTAGCTTCTTTGCATCCAAGGAGGACTCCAAGAGACTGGCTTATGCAAAAGCAAGGGGTTTATTGAGACGAGCATGCACCGGCTCACAGCATAACCTCAAATAGGCTAGAGGCTGAGAGCCCGAACTGAGTTACAGCACAGTTTTTATAGCACTCTGAGACAAAAGAAACTTTTACAGTACAACAAGCTTGCGTTTTTCCAGGTGCAGGGTGTACACCCATATCAGGATGTTACTCAAAGGGTATAGTTAGGTTTCCTCTCTTGACATCTGGTTGGGAGGCCTTCGGCTTTATCTGGCCTACTCACAGAGCCCATCCACTATTTTAGTGTGCTCTTGTTTTTCTTTATCGTTTTTTTTTCTCCTGTTAACTCTTTGTGAGTCTGGTCTCGGGGGCTTCCCCTTTCACCCTCAGAGCTCAATGTACTTTTCCTTCACACCATTTACTATCAAAAACTGTAATAAAATGCATGTTAAATAACATTTAGATCTAATACATTATTATTATTATTATTATTATTAGTAGTAGCAGTAGTAGTAGTAGTAGTAGTAGTAGCAGTAGCAGCAGCCGGCATCAGCAGCAGCAGTAGTGGTAGCCTAATGGTAGCAGTAGTAGCAGTAGCAGCAGCGGCAGCAGCTAGCAGCAGCAGTAGCAGCAGCGGCAGCTGCTAGTAGCAGTAGTAGTAGTAGTAGTAGCAGCGCGGCAGCGAAGCAGCAGCAGTAGTAGTAGTAGTAGTAGTAGTAGTGGTAGTAGTAGCAGCAGCAGCAGCAGCAGCAGCAGCAGCAGTATTTTTGGCTCAACCCTGGCTGTGCTTTGGTCTTACTCCTGACTTGGTGCTCAGAGATTATTCCTGGGAGGACTAATCATCACCATCATGGTGATGGGCCTCAAACCCAGTATGGGTGCACAAAGGATAGCACCTTTCTTGTTGTATTATCTCTCTGGCATAATCACCCACACTTTCGATGGTAAGCTCCAAGAGCACATGAACTTACTTCTTCTTTGTTCACGAAAGAAACCCCAGTGCCTAGATTCTGTGCCTATTCCTAACAGATGTGTGTTAAACAAAGGGAAATCAATGTTAAAATAGAAAATAGAGTTGTTTAAACTGTCCATTGAGGGTTGTAGTTTAAACCACCCATTGATGCACAATGGGGCATCTTTTATGATGGGAGGAACTGCTGGCATGCATGCAGCGTAGTCTCTGAGGCAATGAAAGGTGAGTTTATCTGAGTGAAGAGTTTCTGGAAGAAAATTCTGGGAGTGAAAACTCACAAGCTCACAGATGAAACAACCAGACCTAAGTAGCTCTAGGAAGTTCCAGGTACTTTGTAAGCCTGTATTTTCTTTGGGGTGGGGGGGGGAACACAGGGTGGGGCAAGACACATCTGGCAATGCTCAGGTGTTCAGGGATCACTTCTGCCAGTCTTGGGGGGTATAGGAGGTGGCAGGGATCGAGCGTGGGTAGATTGTGCAAGGCAACTGTCTCTGGCCCCTCAGTAAGCCTATTTTTTTTTTTTTTTTACTATGGGGTATCATTTTGTGCATAGTTGCTGCCTTAACCTATGAGCTCATGAAGAAAAAATAAAGACGATTCTGGGTGAAGAATCTGAAATCCAAAAAGTCAGGAGACTGGTGGAGAGCTTGTGAATGTTAGGGTTGGTTGCTTATTCTGTAAGTGAGCTTGGTAAACAAGATTGTGGAAGGCAGCTTTTTTTAAAAAAAAAAACTAAAATCCCTTAACCCTGGGAGTCTGGGGGTTTGCCTTTGTTTTTCTCTAGCAGAAATAAGGCAAGGCTGATCCTTAGAGTTGATTCCTCTAGGGGTTTGATTCTTTGTCAGAACCCTGCAGCCATCCTGTCTAATCCTTCTTTTCTAGTGAGTTGCAAAATGCAGACAGCTGACTTTGCTTCCTGTGGGGAGGAGGCCCCTAAGGCCACCCCTGGCTTGTTCTGGCATCCTGAGGGCTGCTGGCTGTCACCTCCTTGTTGCCATCTTCAACACTTGGTTTCACATTCGCCTGTCCTTTTGTGCCTTTCCCAATTTGTCATTATTATTTTTGTGATAACAGAGAGGCCACTGGGAGAGGAGGCAGCAAGCAGGCAACAGATTTTACAGTTGATTAAATACTCAGAGAACTAAAGAGATGTGGACTGGCCTGCCCGTTGCTTACCTGTATCCTGTCACATGCCTTCTTACCTTGGCTCTTCTTGCTGCTCAGGGTCTCTTAGCTACAAATCCATCTTCCCTTGCATCACACAGGCATTTGTTCTAATTAGAGGAACGTGGCTTAACATTTCCCTCTGTGTTAACATTTGAAAACAGACATTTGGAAAAAATATAATTTCTTGGGCTTGCGTTCACTTGTGGTGCATGTTAACACTTCTTGTCCCTAGTGGAAAAAGCTTTTAAAAGCACCACGACTAGAATGAAGATGAAACATGGACTCTGGTGAGACATATCAAGTTTTTATTAAGGAAAAGTCAGTCCTTTGGCTTGGTTATATCACATGAGAGACAATCACAGGCATTCAGATTTGCCTACTGGAAAGTCTCTTTTGAAGATTGAACTTTTGTTTGTTCTGGGGACCACACCCTGTGGTGCTTAGGCCTTACTCCTGCTTTGTACTCAAGGAATGTTCCTGGCAGGAATCAGGGAACATATGAGGTGCCATGGGTTGATCCCAGGTCAGCTGTGTGGAAAGCAAGCACTTTACCTACCAAACTATCTCTCCAACCCCAGGAAACTGCAATTTCACATAGCATAATGTGGCTTTGC